>JAKOGI010001506.1:0-190000 GCA_029747015.1 Carnegiea gigantea
ATATATTACTACAAGACACTTCTTAAGTATCTTATTTAAGGTTGAAAGTTATATTATTATGTATTCAAATTTTTAAAAAATGGTATGATTGAATAATGAAAGGATGTTACATCTTATAAATCGTGTAAAATCATATTTTTATTCATATTTTTTGAAATAAAAAAATTACACATATGATATACATTCGTGGATAGGGTTGATCCGATTAAGGTGTCACTTTATATTAATCAGCCTAGCCGATGCATGCTACTGCTTTACAATGCACAATTAAGTTTAGCTATTAAAATTTGGTAATTTTAAATTATTGAACATATTAATTTTGATCAAAATAAGACATTTAAAAGATGGCGTATTACAAGACAGACATCATTAATACTCTAGGTATATGTATAACTTGTTCACTAATTTTATAACTAACACAATCAATCTTTTCTTCCTCCTCTTTTTTTTTTTTTTGGGGGGGGGGGGGGGGGGGGGGGGGGGGGGGGGGGGGAACGGGTTGGGAACGGGGAGGTTGTAGTTGTAGACTTATCAATCTTACATCGTTATTGGACTACGCATAGATCTCTTCACAATTTATAATTCTCTTGGCTGGCAAGCTAAACATACGCATTGTACGTATGATTCTTCGTATTTTTTAAGGTACTTAATCATCTCAAGGTTGTTGCATGGTGTTTGAAGGTTCCGACAAAGTCTTTTTATGTCAACATATTAGTTGTTCTATAAAGCTTACGCTAGATCAACATATCTACTTTTTGGAGAAATATATGAAAGATATGTGGATCTCTTCTTCCGAACTATATTGTGGAAAACAACGGTTTCAATGAAAAAACGAACCCTCACTCCCTCAGTATGTGTCCAGTTAAATTTCATAGAGTTGAGATTTAATTTTGACATTAGAGATTGTACTTCTATTAGTCTAACTTACATCGTAGATGTCAAATGACATATTAGGCCATGTTCTTTACGTTGATAAATCATAATTTACTAACCTCAACCAACTTCAACCCAGTTTAACCTACTTCAACCTACTTCACCAACTTCCATAAAAAGTATCCACCTCAACCAACTTGAACCCACTTGAACCTACTTCAACTTACTTCGCACTATTTTAACCAACTTCTATCCATCATACAAAAAAAATAAAATAAAATTAACCCACTTCAATCAACTTCAATCAACTTCAACCCATTTCAGCCTACTTCAACCAACTTCAACAAAAAAATATCTACTTTAACCTCCTTCAACCACTTTTACCAACCTTAACCTATTTCACCTATTTACCAACCCATATTTACCAACGAAAAGAACAGGTTAACAAATTTTCCATTTCTTTCTCTCCCAAAAAAATCACTTACAAAACATGCTATGTGTAATTAACGCCTATTTTGCTTCATCTAAGGCCGGAAACTTTATTTCTGATATGCACTTGGACTAGTAACGTCTAGACATTTAAAATCCAAAAAAAAAAAAAAAAAGGAGTTTGATAGATGCATCTAATAAAGGATAGTTTTTAGGTGACGAAATCCTTCAGTTCATTAAATCTTGGTTATTATTTTTGTGATTCGGTGAATTGGTGTAGGTCATGCAAAGTTAGTTAGATTATTCTTTTGCTTGGCTGGTGATAAGTCTATGTTGTGAGATCTATGTAGGGACATTTTACAAGTTATACAACAAAATATGAAGTATGCATGTTTTGAGAAATGACAAGAAGGAGAAGCTTCCTGGTATGCCTAATTATATTTGGCTTACCAACTCAAATGGATTCCATGCAAGATATAATTGGTCACATATTTGGACTAATTTTGCAATATGCCTATTAAGAAAACCTGCGAGTGTACTATGTTTATTGTTTAGCTATTTTATTTTTTTCCATACTACTGTTTGATTATTCCAGACATGCTTGCATAGGTGATCGTATAAATTATGAATATAGCCTTGCATAAATTAAATCATTTTCTTGGAGTGTTTCGTCATTGTTCTTCCAATCAAATTCTTTTTCTTTGATCTTGTTTCATAGTGACGGTTTATTATTCCTAGTTTCATCATATTGATTGTGATATCTTAGATCGAGCTTTTCTTTTGATGGTGCGAAAAAGGGTTACAAATGCAAGAACACTGTATGTTATTATAATATAAATGTGTCTATATATATATATATATATATATATATATATATATATATATATATATATTATATATATATATATATATATATATATATATATATGTGATATAAACTTTTAGAAAAGTCATCATTTAGATTAGTTACTAACCGATATTCACTAATATATAATGTATTAATAAAACTTTCACCAAACTCTGTTAGCTTTATAAATGACAAGTTTCATGGCATTATGGCTTAAGACAGGATGTTAACATCAAAAGGGGGGGGGGGGGGGAGGTTGGGAAGGGAAGAAGAACAGATTGTTAATTAGATTAGATTAAAAAACAGGGTCAGGTTGGCTGAAGAATAAAGATTAATTAACATGTTGGATGCTAACTGTGTGACTTATTGAATCATTGTCCTAACTTGCATGAAAATTATTGGTGAAATTATTTTGACTTACTATGTTGACTTTTTATGCATGCACGAAAGAATCAAGCTTATTATTTTATTCATACGTCCCTACTTGATATTCTATTGAGTAATTGGTTCTTCCGTGTGTTGAACTACCAACACTAGCTAGCAACCCTATCCAAAAGGATCAATTTCTTCTATCTAGCTTCAGGCTTGTGACTTTTGCCAACTTCTCTCTTACACACACCTACGCACGTTTAAAGTTAAGGTGTAAATTGAAACTGAGACTCTAGGTACATTTGATTTTAAATTCGATTCTCCCTCCTCACTGTATTCTAATTTTATTTTACTACTATCCTTTAGGGATCTTTTGAACCCCAAAAAAAAAAAAAATTAAGGTATAAAAATATTGTAATAGATTTAACTCAAACTTGGTATAATTACTCTTAGAGTATTTACCTGGTCATATGGTAATTAATTAACTCTAACTCATTTGCTCTGGAAACATGTGTACAAAATTAATATTTTGAAATCAAGTTTTCAATATATTAAAATAAATCCCAAAATATAAATGAATGAAAATCATAAATGAGTTATTGTCTTCATATATATATATATATATATATATATATATATATATATATATAAAAGATAAAAAGAAATAAATTAAAATGTAGAGTACTTGTTGGAATTGCTGTTGTTCATAGCATGATAGCACTATCAATCCATCACTGAAAAATAAAGAAATTCAAGAATGTGTCCAACTTATTCTCAGCAATTTGTAACGGTATGCTTGATCTTATTATTCCATTTTCTAAGCTAGATTATGGTCTTCGGTCATGTCACTAATTTGGCGTTGCAGTAGTAGTTAGTGTAAATGTAAGTCAAGGTTTTGACCCAAGTAGAGAGTCTGACACTGTATATATAATATTCAGGAAATATAAAAATTACAGATTTAACTTCCACACACTATTACGCTCTCTCAATCTGTTGGGGATGAACGAACTGACAAATTATCCATAAAACAAGTCGAACAACTTAGAAGACAACCTTTTCATGAAAATGTCTGCTAACTGAAGCTTAGTAGGAATATAACGGACTATAAGATCTCCGCGAGCAACACACTCACGAACAAAATGATAGTTAACTACTATGTGTTTGCTATGATCATGTTGAACCGGATTCACGGCCATGTAAGAGGCATTGATACTGTCACAATACACCTTGGTAGGAGAAGAAACGTGAATGCGAAGATCATGAAGCAGCTTGCGAATTCGAATTTGTTTCAGCAACTGTGTAGGCAACAACTCGATACTCAACTTCAGTTGAAGACTTAGAAACTATAGGTTCCTTCTTGGAGCGCTACGAAATAAGATTTGGGCCAAAGAACCCTGCGTAACTTGTCATAGAATAGCAAGAATCCCTGCAACTTGCCCAGTCAGCATCTGAATAGGCAACTGTAACAGAATTAGGAGTAGAAGCATGATGTAGCTGCAAGCTCAAACTCAAAGTACCCTGCAATTATCTGAAAATAAGATTGACAACGTGGAGATGAATAGTTCAAGGAGCATGCCTATATAGGGAAACAAAATGAACAACATATGCAATATCATGCTTCGTCATAGTCAAATATTGCAATGCATCTACCATACTCCTATACTTAGTGGGATGCTCAAATAACTCTTCATCTGCAAGGATCAAAGAGGTTCTAGAAAGAGATGGGGTACGAACAAGTTTAGCAATAGACATGTGAAACCTACAAATGAGATTATGAACATATTTATGCTGGGTCAAAAATATGCCCTGAGGAGTTCCACCTGAACACCCAAGAAATGATGTAGATTGCCACTTCATAGCAAATTGATGAGAAAGAATAGAAATAAAATTATGAAGGACATATGTGGAGCTATCAATAAGTATAATGTCATTGACATAGAGAAGCAAAATCATAATGGTAGAACCATGATGATAGACGAACATGGAGGTGTCAAAGGGAGAACAAGCAAAACCATGAGAGAGGAGAAAACTGCTGAATTTATGGAACCACACCCTAGGAGCCTATTTGAGTCTATACATTGCTTTCTTAAGCTTACAGATACGATGAGGAAAATGAGGATGAACAAACTCAGGTGGTTGTCGCATATAAACTTTCTGTATAAGAATGCCATGAAGAAAGACATTCTTAACATCTAGTTGCCGTATAGACCATCCAAAGCTAAGAGCTAAGGAAAGCACAAATTGAATGGTGGAAGGTTTGACAACTAAATTAAATGTCTTATGGTAATCCATTCCAGCCAGTTGGTGATTGCCAAAGGTAATCAACCTGCCTTGTGCAGTTCCACATATCCATGAGAATTAAGTTTAACACTATAAACCCATCTACAACCCACTATATTTTGCCCCAACTGGGGTGTAACCAACTTCCAAGTCTCATTAGCCAGTAAGGAATTATATTACTCAGTCATAGCCTCTTTCTACTTAGGATGTTTTGAAGCTTCTTTAAAAGATGTGGGTTTAAGCCCAACAATGTCTATGTCAAGAGACAAAACTGCTTAGATTTCCTAATACCACTCTTAGCCTAAGTAATCATGCGATGTTGATTTGTAACGACTAAGAAGTGGGTGGGACAGGGACATGGGCCACTTGTGAAGAAGATGGATCGGGGCTAATGGATGGGGTGATGGATGGTGGATTGGCAACGGACGTTGGGCCCAATGAGGTAGCATGCAAGGGATTCGATACACTCGACCCAATAGAGAAGGCGACAGGCTGAGGTGAAGTTGTGGGCTGGAGGAAGTCCGAAACTGGGGATCGGGCCATGGAGAGCTCGAGGGTGAAGAGAGATGGGCCAGACTGGATCAGCTGGACTAGACCATGTTGGTAATTAAGGAAAAGAAGAGACCAATGATGGGTAAGTGGGGTTTTGGCCCAACAAGGCACACCTACAAGACACTTCGGGGAGGAGCCGGCAGTGCAGAAAAATGTGGAGCTGGGATGGTGTAAAAACATTTCGACTAAGGAAATTCATGTTCATAAAACACTACATGTCAACTTATGTAAATACGAACTGTAAGAAGATCTTTGTGGCCTTTATAAGGGGGCTAGAACCAAGAAAAATACAATGAGTAGATTTTAGTGCTAATTTATTAGCAGAAGTGGCTGAGAAATTGGGGTAATAGGTAAAACCAAAAGTTTGGAGAAAATTATAATTAGGAGATTTTTGAAACAATTTTCCAAAAGTTGATTATCCTTGAAGATTAGTTGTGGGAAGCTGGTTGGCAACAAACACTATAGTTCTAATAGCATCTACCCAAAAAGTAGCAGGCATATGTGCCTCAATGAGAAAAGGCCGAGCAATCTCATTGAGGTGTCGATACTTGCATTCAACAACACCATTTTGTGGTTGAGTATCAGAATAAGATTTTCGAAAATAAATTTCATTTTATAAAAAACGAGCACCAAGAGAAGCATTATCAAATTCACGCCCACTATCAATGTGGAATATTTTGATTTTGGTATTAAACAAATTTGTCGCCAACTTCTAAAAAGCACAGAAAGTCTGAAGAACATCTAGTTTTCGCTTTAGTGGATAAACCCAAGTATAACGAGAAAAATCATCCACAAAGCAAACATAATACCGATAATCCATGTTAGAAAGAACAAGAGATTAACATAAATCACAATGAATTATTCCAAAGGTGACAGCTATGGTCTACTAACTGAAAGGGTAACCGTTGAGACTTTGTATGTCGACATGAGTTACAAAAATCATGAAATTTATCCAGAAATGAAACTAAGTTCCTATTGCCAAGAAAAGACAAAATCCTAGCTCCACGATGTCTAAGACGATGATACCAGGAAGTTACAGGGTCTATAACTATAGAAAGAGCCGAAGAGGAAGAACCGGGAACAACTAAGGGGTAGACATTGCCAATTGATGAAGCATGCAGCAGGGTATTACCTGAGGCTTTGTCATTAACACAAATAGAAGAATCGTCAAACACACAATGCAATTATTATTTTGATAATGTTGTTTGATAGATAATAAATTGTGTTTTAAAGATGGAACATGCAAAATATTTTTCAGAACCAAAGGCTTAGTGACTATAGGAACACTAAGAGACCCAATATGTTTTATTGTGAGAAGCGGACCATTCCCAACCCGAACTCTATCAGTACCATTGTTTAGAGCTGAAATTACTTCTATTAGCAGTCATGTCAGAAGCAGCCGCCGAATCAAGATACCAAACTGATTCATTAGCGTCGATGGCATTGAAGCTAGCAAAACCAGGAACTGATGGAGACCGCGAGGGGTTGTAACAATGTGGGCAACCCATAGCCATATGCCCTACGGCAAAACAAAGCTGGCAAATGGCATTAGGGTGTGAATTTAAGACCCCTTTAGATGAATTATTACCTGTAGAAAAATATTAGTCGGAGATGGAGATGAACATTGAATACTAGACCATCAAAAAACAGTATTACCATAGCCATTTCCTGTAGTTTTACTCTTACTGCCAGAATGATGCTGATTATAATTAGAGTTGTCACTTCCGCCCCCTTGATTCTTGTTTTCCTTCCGATTGTTATTCCTTCCTTTCCCCTTTTTACCATAAGTCCCATTGCCACAATTAGAGATGGTAGATTGGGAAACTTTTTGGACTTAGAAGATGCAACTAAAGTAGCCAAGGCTTGATGTTGAACACCAAAAAGGTCTTTGGTTTTGAGAAATTTCAAACATTAGTCATAGTGAATTAGTTTAGAACGAAGATCATCGAAAGTTACTAAATTGGTGCCATAGGATAGTGTGGTCACCAAAGGATGATAATCTTCATCCAAACCATTTAACGTTAATTGAACTAAATCAATGTTAGAAACAGGAGTTTGAAGAGAACTAAGGGAATCAGTAGTGTGTTTAACACTCCATAGATAATCCTCGATACTTTGTTTAGGATCTTTAGACAAATTAGATAAAATTCATAGAAGATCCATAGCCCAAGTAAGGCTAGCAGTATTAAACTGCTGAGATAAGCATTCTCAAATTTGCGTAGAATGCAAACCACAGACCTCAGTTAGTAATTCAGGTGAAATAGTAGCAAGTAACTAAGATCAAATAAGTTGATCCAATCTTAAACAAGCATAACAAAAGGGATTGGGATGTGCACACCATTAAAGTCAATAATGTAAGTAGGCGAAGTGTCAATCGTACCATAAAAAAAAACCACTTAATTATTGAGTAGTAAAAAATGCGACAAACTAAGTGTGCCAAAAAAAGAAATCCTCAATAGAAGTGAATACGATGGTAACAAAATTCTTGACATTAACAGAGAAGATGCTCATATGGATAGGGGGCAAGTGACAGCCAAGGGATGACCAAGGAGAGGGTTCCACTGGGAAGGGTTGTGAGGAGGAAGCCGAGAGCCAACTAGTCTATTCGAGCAGAGAGGACCTGAGTGCGGCATCATTGATGTGGGGCCAGACACCGAGTAAGGCGTAGTGTTGGAGAAGGTTGATGACCACGTAAAAGACGGGGCAGCCATGCTGTAAAGAGATGTGAAATCCGACAGTGTGGGTGCGGGAAAACCATGCGATGAGGCTGCCGAACTGATAAATGGCGGATGTGGAGGTGGTGGTAGGAAGAAAGTTGAGGTGACGGTGACTGAGATAGGAAGTGTGGTAGCGTTACTCAAAGTCTCAGCACTAGGCAACAAAATGATAGGCACGGTGACACCAGAACAAGGTGGTGGAGTCGCCGGAGAAGTCATCTCGATTGACTTGGCGGCTGGTCAACAACGGTTAGGGTTTCGTTGAGAGGAAGAGAGAGAAGCTCGAGATCCCACTTTGTTGAAGAGGGAGAAAGAAAAAATTTAGATTAGAATTTGTAGCTCTGATACCATGTGAATGTAAGTTAAGGCTCTGACTCAATTAAGGAAACCGACACTGTATACATAACATTTAGGGAATACAAAAATTATGTATTTGTCCTTTGTACACTACTAGTTAGCTTTCGCAAATCATCCCCCATTTCATTTCTTTTGTATACCTTCTGGCGTAATTTCATGTGAAGCTACTTTTCATTGCAAATGTCATTATTCATACCAGTACGTCTCTACTTGCACCACTTATTATTGACATGCATGGCCGGGAGAATAATGCAGACAAAATTTTCATTTTCTAGATCTAACTATAAATGTACGTCTCATCCAAAGAAAATTAAATAGAGTCATAATTTTTTCATCCTAATTTTAAATTCACATATGTTAGCTTTTTTAAAAGCTCACATTGAGTTTTTGAATATGTTTTGATGAAAGACAAAAAGGGATTAATCAATTGATATATTCATCATGTTATAATTAATGATCTTAATAATTATTATTGTTTAAATGTGCTATATTTTTGAAGTAGATGTTGGAATATTAATATTACTTAGATTGATTTTATATTAAGTGTCACAATATCTTTGACATAGTTTAATATTCAAATTTGAACATATTATCTTTATGATATTATATTGTATGATTCAAATTTGAATTTAAGATTGTGGAGCTATATTTGAACATGTCAAAGATTTGCTCTTAATATGATAATATCTTGTGATAGAATATCTTGGAAGATTATGCTGCAAATTAGGAATGATTCTAGAAGATCCTCAGCCAAGATATTCAGCCTAAATCAAGAAAAATAGCCATTGGAAGTACTTGAGTAAGAACAGAAAAAATCAAGGGCTTGAAATGCCAATTCAAGGCCTTGAAATCAGACATAGAGATTGGATTTTTACAAGATGTGCAACGGTCACATGCTATATTTTTCTCCACTCTTCTTTACACCTCTCATCTATAAAAAGGGAAGAGATTGGCAGCAAGAGAACATAAAAAAAAAAGAGAGAGCAAGCACTCATTGGCATACACATTACTCAAGAGCTTATTGGCATACCTTGAGCTTGAATTTGCTTCTTTATATATATGTTACATTTCACTGTATTGTTCAAGTTGTAATTTGGGTGGGATCATAGAGTTGAATGGTCAACTCTACCAATGACTTGTTGAAAGGTCAACTTGTAGTTTGGAACTTAGAGGAGGTGTAATCTAGAGTTGTAATAATCCCTCCTAATAAAATTGGGTTAATCTTAGAGTTAGGCAACTCTAGGCAGGGACTAAGTTTGGTTTATGCTAACCTCGCAAAAAAATTACTTGTGTCTTGTCCACGTTCATCTTTCCGCTCTTTACTTGATTAATTTGTGATATTGATCATCACCCTATTTAACCCCCTCCTCTAATGTGATTTAACTAGCCAAATCTGACCAACAATTGGTATCAGAGTTAGTACTATTTTTTAAAGATTTTATCGTCTAATAGTTCGATCTCATGGCTAGTTATGATTTTGACTCTGATTGCCATCCGCTTTTTAAAGGTACTAAATATTTTTTGTGGCAGGAAATAATGGAACATTATATCAAGCACAAGGGTCTCGATCTTTGGGAGATCATAGTCAAAGGCCCAATAGTTATTGAGAAATCGGAAGATAAATATGTTGAAGATAATTACAAGCAGATATTCAAAAATTTTAAAGCTATAAACATTTTATTTTGTGCTCTTACTGTTGATATTTATGAGCTTATCTCACATTGTGATAGTGCCAAAGAAATTTGAGAGACTCTTTATAATTTATATGGTACTAATCAAAATATGGTACTAAGCGAATTTGTGGCATAGGACGAAATAATCATGGATGGAAATGTTAAGTAAGTTGAGGATCACCGACCACATGAAGAGCATGAACATGAAAATGATGATCCAATTCAACAGTTTATACATAATGATGTCAAGCATGCCCAAATTGAGGAATTTCTTGAAAATGGTGAGAAAAGTAATGATTCATCTATTCTTCAAAGCGGTAAGGATGAGGTAACATCCATAATTGAATTTTCAAATAATAGTATTTCTCCAAGTTGTCACATTTTTTATAATTTAAATACCACACCAAATTTGCAACTTTCAAAAATTCTTGATTGTGGTGTTAAATTAAGAAAATGTGTCAAGATTGAGGGAAAGAAAAATTTTACCTCATTAATTTTTCTTACTTCTAACAATTTTGAATACAAGAAGAAAAGGGTATCAAGTTTTGGTCAAGTAACTTCATTCTTGAAGAAATCAAAAAGGAATGCGCATGTTCATGGGATATTATTGATTCGTCATTTATGTACTAATAACAAATTTTTAATAGCATTTGATCTTCTTGAAAACTTAAGTGGACAAGGAAATATTGGAACTTCGTAAAGGCATATGGTAAATACTTATGGTTTGCCAAAAGTAAAAATAAGGTAAGTTCATTTGTTTTATCGTTGCTCAGATTTTAAGGCCCTGAAGTACAGTTCAAGGCCTTAAACTGTAGACAGAAACTGAAAATTTTGGTATGATTAAATCAAGGGTTGGATTTTTTTTTTTAATTTCAACAACATGAATAGAAATCAAAATTTGAATTCTTACCAAATGGAAGGTGGTGTCATCTTTACAAGATTAATATTACGTCATATCTTATGCTATTATGTCATGTGATTATCTTTATGCATAAATGATATATTGTCTATGTTCTCAACCTATTTGTCCATAATGTTATGCTCCCTAGCACTCACATAAATGATATTGTTTGTTTCTATAAGGGAGAATTATATTACGTACTTGATGATTTTTTGATAATCTTGATTTACTCTTGAAGGGGGGAGAATTGTTATATTAACATGTTGATCTCTTGCAATAAGAAAATCAAGTCAATGCATGCATGTTAGGATATATTATTGATCAAAATGTTAGTGTTTAAAACCCTTATATTGAGGGGGAGTATCTTTATATGTCATTGATTTGTTAAAGGAGAGCTATATGCGTTTGTCATAATTTTTGTACTTCAATTTTTTCTTTCTCCTCTTATGCTACCTTTTTGATGAAATACAAAAAGGGGGAGAAGTATTTAGAAAACTTTTCATAGCGTACCATTTAAAATTGTATGGATATGTTATTTTTATTGGGTTTTATCTTTCATCAAAAACGGGGAGATTGTTACCTTTTTTAAAAGCTCACATTGCGTTTTTTAATATGTTTTGATGAAAGATAAAAATGGATTAATCAATTGATATATTCATCATGTTATAATTAATGATCTTAATAATTGTTATTGTTTAAATGTGCTATATTTTTGAAGTGGATGTTGGAATATTAATATTACTTAGATTGATTTTATATTAGGTGTCACAATATCTTTGACATTATTTAATATTCAAATTTGAACATGTTATCTTTATGATATTATATTGTGTGATTCAAATTTGAATTTAAGACTGTGGAGCTATATTTGGACATGTCAAAGATTTGCTCTTAATATGATAATATCTTATGATAGAATATCTTGGAAGATTATGCTGCAAATTAGGAATGATTCCAGAAGATCCTCAGCCAAGATATTCAGCCTAAATCAAGAAAAGTAGCCATTGGAAGTACTTGAGCAAGAACAGAAAAAATCAAGGGCTTGAAATGTCAATTCAAGGCCTTGAAATCAGGCATGGAAATTGGATTTTCACAAGATGTGCAACGGTCACATGCCATATTTTTCTCCACTCTTCTTTACACCTCTCATCCATAAAAAGGGAAGAGATTGGCAGCAAGAGAACACAAAAAAAAAAAAAGAGAGAGAGCAAGCACTCATTGGTATACACATTACTCAAAAGCTTATTGGCATACCTTGAACTTGAATTTGCTTCTTTCTATATATGTTACATTTCACTGTATTGTTCAAGTTGTAATTTGGGTGAGATCATAGAGTTGAAGGGTCAATTCTACCAATGACTTGTTGAAGGGTCAACTTGTAGTTTGGAACTTAGAGTAGGTGTACTCTAGAGTTATAATAATCCCTCCTAATAAAATTGGGTTAATCCTAGAGTTAGGGAACTCTAGGCGGGGACTAAACTTGGTTGATGCTAACCTCGTTAAAAAAATTACTTGTGTCTTGTCCATGTTCATCTTTCGCTCTTTACTTGATTAATTTGTGATATTGATCATCACCCTATTTAACCTCCTCCTCTAATGTGATTTAACTAGCCAAATCCGGCCAACAACATATAATATTTTTCCTACTTATATCGTCCGAGTTTGACTTTGACTCGAACATGTACTTCTATTGCTGAATTTCTTCTATCAGAAACAAATTAGAAATCAAACAAGATATTTTTCTAAATTTTTTATATGCTCCAATTTATTCGGCTCAAGCGATGTTTGGCAAACAGCTTTTTGGCCAAAAAATATTTTTTGACTAAGATTAGTTGTTTGACCAAGTAAAAAAACTAATTTAGGTGGTGAAATTTTTTTATAAGAGCTTTTTGGGTCCAAAAAACTAATCTGAAAAGCTAATTCTATGAGCTTTTTCGAGAATTAGCTTTTTCTCTCACAAATTTATCATAAACAGCTAATTCTACCAAAAGTTTTCCAACAAACAGCTAATTCAAGCAGCTAATACAAACTGCTAATTTAAGCAGCTAATACAAACAGCTAATAGCTAATAATTGTTTGCCGAACAGGGCCTAAGTTTGTTGATAGTTGGGGTTAGGGTAAAATACATGTCGGGTGTATATGGGGTTTGGATAAAATACGCGCAGATGTACTTCATTTATGCAGGCTTCGGGTAGACCTAATGGGTTAGAGCGCCTTTTTTACGAGTTATTTCCTTTTGTCAAAATTAAAAATTTGGCATATTTAAAATTATTTAAAAAATTGTAATCGTAATTTCTTAAAAGAATAATAAAGATATTCAAGCTTTTAATTACAATATATGTACGCCATGTGTGAGTGACCAAAGAATCGAGTCCTGTGAGTCAGCCCATGGCTAAAAATAAGGTTAATAATGGGTGGGGTCATTTATGGGTCAGCCTATCTAAAGTATGTTAATGGGTCCGTGCAATTCGACCTGTTAATAATTCATTTAATGATTTGATATGTTTGCCAATTGACTTACTATTACCTTATTAGGTACACTTTAATAGTGGATCGATCTTAAAGCAAATACTAGTCGACCCATTGCCCAACATTGGCGTTGTCGTTCAAAACTAATTATAATAGAAATCAATTTGAGTATGGACAAATCGGACATTCGGACAAAAACTTCATACACGGACCATGTCCGGATTATAAATCAGACACTCTGGTCAGACCTAGACACGAACTTGAATGTCGGATGTCCGGACCCGGATGTTCGAATGTCCGAATTTATGATATGATTTTAGGACATTCCGACCAAAATTTTGTGTGACCGAACCCAAACCCGATTTTTCTATATCCGAACCCGATTGTCCGAAGTTGTTTTTATAACATTTTCTAGAGAATTTGGACTAAAATTACATATAAATATAGTTGTTCGATGTCCAAACCTAATTATCCGATTGTCCGAATTCGTCCGAACCCGAAATGGTTCAAAAATCTGGACAACCCAGACCCGAATGCCCAAACTTGAACCCCACCAGAATTTAAATTCGAAAATGTTCCAAAATTTTATAACCGTATCTAATTTTTTCGAATCGGATGAATTTAAATAATTGAATCGGATAAATTTTTACCAACCCTAACTCAGGCAGCTGGTGGAAAGAGTATAAATCTAGTGCTGTCAACTACGACTGTGGCTAAAGTATATCATTATTGGAATTATGCCAAGTGCCAACAAAAAAGCAAAATTATATCATTGTTGGCATTGAATTGAACAGAATACAATTTAGTCGGATGGGTAACAAAACGTCAATTTTATTAACAGTAACACTGTTGACGATTATAATATGCGTAACTTTAAATTCCAGTGTTACGTTTATTTGTCTCATTTTCTGGGCTGGATTGTGGTCTTCTAATGACGTCACCGATCTGGCATTATACGTATATAATAACTTTGGGTTAGTGAGTCCAAGCTCATGTCGGGTGGTAATATTTATGCAAATTAAACAACATTGATGCACGCACTAAGTTGAACCATTTAGAAATTCGGAGCATTGTTTGAATATATTCACCACTCAGTAGCGTTCACAATATCATATCAAGCTTCCTGGAAGAAAAAAAATGTGCCAATCATTTTTAGGCATGGGTTAGATACATATTATGCTGTTTCCAACTATTCTAAATATACCAGCAAAATTGGATGAAAAATATTACTATGAAAATCGGGGATTTCAAGGATCAAAATTAAAAGGAACCAAACTATGGAGTTTGTGTATGTTTAGTGTATTTGGTACATGCAAATAAAATGCCCTAATAATTTGCGATAGAATTAATGGTAATCTTTGTTAGTTTAGGCCAAGCTTGTTTATTTCATCGTTTAGAAAGCGTTTAATAACCATTAACAGTTCCTAATTGCTCTCAAGCGTTGCTATTGAAAACACTAATTCTAGCTGCTGGTAAATACTGGCTAACCGTTTTTCTATCTTTAAACATTATTTATAAATGCTACTAATTGCTAGTAAATGCTAACCGCTAGTAAATACTACTGAAAGTCTCAAAAGTCAATGTTAAATCACCCTGGAGAAGGTGAGTAGGGTGATATATTAAAAATTAAGACTTTACAAAAACCTCAATGTACTTTGAATTTGTACAGCCAATATCAGAGACGACAACCTTGAAGATTAGTCACCAATGTCATGATAAATAGAATTAAAATGCAGAAATAAAATGGTGCAAAACACATGATATTTTTACGATGTTCACCTTTCCAAACAGGGCTAGCCAGTAGTCACTGCCTAAGGCACTTCTTGTTCACTTGAGAAGTATATACCAATAATCTTAGCTTTACAATCTGTCTAGCGCTCCAGTCTCACTCGACTTAAAACCTCACCTAGCATACTCACTAGGTATTGACCTCTCAATACCTAGCTACCAGGTAAGTTCCCCAACTTATTACAATTCTTTTTTCAAATACTCAAATGAAGATCAGTTATAGAAGAATGATTTGCACTTGAGCTCTTTTCATAATGTAATTCTTTCTTGTGTTTTGCAATATGCTTCAGCTATGCCTTTTATAGATTTGAAAACTTCTTAACCATTGGAGCTATACTTGTCAATTCTCTAATGCATTCTGCCCATAGTCTAATGTCGCTGATTCGAACTATGGTCTTTCTAAACTTGGCTCTTGATTGACAATAATAATGGATCTTGATTGCGGAGTGAAGAACTTAATTGGATCTGTAAAGATCTTGTTGTAATCAATCAGAATAACTTGCAAATGAACTCAAGATTGATTTATTACAACTTTTCAAAATTGGATCAAATAAAATCTTTTACTAGATCTTGGATAATAAGCAGAGATATACTATATCAAAAGATATAATCCATCCAGACATAAATAAAGGATTATTTCCAAATAAGTTAATAGCAATTTATCGCAAAGAATAAGCCAACATATCATATAAATCGGTTTTACCAAAAATGATTATCTCATGATCAAAGTTAGAGATTCTGACTTTGATACTCGATTCCTGCATGGTGAAGATTGGTTAGTGTAACTCAATGTATTCAAATTAAACTTTTGTCTTTCATTTAAAATACGCAATGTCCTTGAACTATGACATTGAAATAGTCAATGACATTCCAGCTGACATTGAGGGAGTTTTCCACTACCAATTGCTGGAGAACGACTACTCATCGTAACCTCTAATTCCTCCATATTACAAAAATGGGACCTGCACTACTTGAAGCAAGCAAATCCTAAAAAATGCTTACGTACAAAGATAAGGTTATTTGATCTATATTTGGATATTTCCATATTTGTAAAAATGGGACCTACACTACTAGCAGTGTTGTTGTATAGTTCATTAATTTATAAACTTGAGAAACACTACTTACATCAATAGTAGTAAATACTTGATAAGTGTCTTTGATTACTTCATTTTTGGGGTATTTTGATGGTATTTTATGGGGTTTTAAGAGCCTGATGTTATATTTTATATCTTTTTCCCGATCTACACTTGGATTTGGTTCTTTGGTGATTGTTGCAAGTTTTCAAACTGATTTAACTTGGTGAGAGCATGTTTTGGCTCACCACCACACCCCCCAATGTCACCATGCCCGTGGAGCAAGAAGAAAAACAAGAGAGATCAGTCCAGCAGACATCATGGTCCGACCGTGGTGACCACCATGGACTGTGGTATCTTTATAACTGTGGCCTCTTTGTCTCCTTTCGGCTGTGTGACTGAGAGAGCTCGAATTTTCGCTTAAAGGGACGTCCCTCGGCAGCAAAGGAGAGGATTCCTTGATCTTTCATAGACATTCCCTTTCTCAATCTTTATCTTTTATAGTTAGAATTTTAGTTTGATTTTGTGCAAGTGAGAATCATGAGCGTGGAATTTGGTTTTGTTAGCGGTTTGAAGACTTTGTTGGAAGCTGTTGTTGCCAAGCTTTTCCCTCTCAGATCTTGCTGAATTATTTGGTTAGTTGTTTAGTTTGGAATCATGAGTGAGTAGTTTATCTTGTCTAGGGATTGGTTTACTAATGGAAGTATACTTGAATCATTTTAATTCAATAGTATTGTATTTTCTTTCATATTGGTTTGATTTCATTTTATCACGTAATTATCATGTTGTGAGTGGACTTGGCCAAATTTGCTTGCACCCTTGAGACAATTGAGTGTAGAACTAAAACATGAAATTTGATTATTAGATCGCTTGATAGGACTTAATGTAGTAATGGCTTGAAAGAGAAATTTGCATGTTGAGAGGATGAATGAGTAATCAAAATACTGAACCTAGACTAAGACAAATTAGTTTGAAAGAACGACTTAGTTTTAGTTTAAGCAATTTGGTCGATTTTGAAAAAATAGATTAAATTCCGAATCGATTGTAATTCCTTGAAATTATCCAATTTAGAGAAATGCACATGTTAAATCTTATGATCCAACACCTTTCTTAGCTAAATAAATCCTTAGAAGTTTTTCCTTAATTGAATTTAGAAACTGTTAATTAGAAATAGCCGAATCAAAATCTTCGATTAAGATATTGCTTAGTATTTTCTAATAGAAAGAACTTGGTAACTTTGCTTCTGGTCTCTGTGGACAATACTTTCTTTTTAACTACAATACCCATGCACTTGTGGTAGTGTCAAGTTTTTGGCGCCGTTACCGGGGACCAAATTGCTAAATATCAAATCGATCTTGTGAAAGTGGCTAAGTATTTTTCTTTCATTTTTTCTTCGTTCCACTTTTGATTGCTTTGGTAGTGTTGGTGATTTAGCTTGCAGGAAGAGTCTCCCTTTTATGCGAAGTCCATTCGTTTATGAATGCGATCCTAAAATTGAGAGGACTTTTCATCAAAAGAGAAAGAAGCAAAGGGTAGAAAGACAAAGACATAAGGCTCAAGAAACTTCACCAAAGATGGAACCACCAAGGTGGGAACCTGAAAGAAGAAGACTCCGGGATTTTAACACACCAGGTGTCCAAGGTATCACCTCTAGCATAGCTAGACCCACGTTGGAGGTGAAAAACTTTGAGTTGCGGCTGGCACTAGTCTCAATGGTTCAAGAAATGCCATTTGGAGGATCACCAATGGAGGATTCCAATCTTCACCTCTCAATCTTTTTGGAAGTGTGTGATACACTAAAGTTAAACAGGGTCTCCACTGATGCAATCCGCCTTCACCTATTCCCATTTTCTCTCAAGGACAGGGTGCGTGCTTGGCTACATTCATTGCCATCAGAGTCCATCACCATTTGGCATGAGCTAACTAGAGCCTTTCTTGGCAAATTCCTCCCACCATCAAAGACGGTAAGTCTAAGGAACCAAATCACTACCTTCACTCAAAGGGAAGACGAATCTCTCTATGAAGCTTGGGAGCGATTCAAGGACTTGCTAAGGTTATGCCCTCATCATGGACTCAAAAAGTGGATGATCATCCAAGTCTTTTACAACGGAGTTACTCAAGCGGTGCGGCCCACCATAGATGCAGCGGCGGAAGGCACTGTGATGAACAAGATGGAGGATAAAGCCTTCAATTTGATAGAGGAGATGGTGCTAAATAATTTACAATGATTCACCGAACGAGGCCAACCCAAGCGGGTTAGAGGTAAGTTTGAAGTTGATGCACTTACTTTGCTTTTGCTAAAGCTGATGCCATGCCTTAAAGGTCGGACCGTATGAATGTAAATATTGTGAATTCTAGTGCCCCTCCCCCATGTGAAATTTGTAGTTCTATTGAACATGTGACTTTGAATTGTTAAGTTGATAATCCTTTTTTCCAAGACTCTAGTGAAGTCAATTATGTCCAAAACTTCATTTCGAGACCGACCAATGACCCTTACTCTAGTAGCTATAATCCAAGTTGGAGGAATAATCCAAATTTCTTATGTAGGTCTAATCCAAACCCTCTGAATATGTCCCAATTAAATGCTAGGCCACCCCTCGGTTTTCAAACACCACATTTTCCTCCACAAGCTCTCCAAAAGTCCAATTTAGAGGCTATAATGGAGAGTATGTTTTTGGCGCAGCAAGAGCAAGATGCGTATATACAGCAATTAGCCCCTAAGGTTGATGTACTTATAACTCACAATAAGATGTTGGAAGCTCAAATCGCCCAATAAGCTAACTCTTCATCTACATCCCTAGGTAGACTCCCGAGTAAACCAGAATCTAACCCCCGTGAGCATTGTATTTGTTTTACCTTGAAGGAAGGGGTAGAGAACCCTATTGACCTCGATGACGTACCATTTGAAGAGGGTAGAGAAATAATCATGGTTGAGAGTAAGAAGAGAAACGATGGTGGCAAGGTCGTGACATTCATAGAAAATGAAAGTTTAGAGATCCCCACATTTTTTTCACCTAAGCTTCCTGACCCAGGTAACTTTTCTATCTCCTGTGTTATGCGAAAGGTGAAAGTTGAAAAGCCTTATGCGACCTAGGTGCAAGCGTCAGTTTAATGTCATACTCTTTATTTCGTATGCTTCACTTAGGGCCATTACAACCTGCACCCTTTTCACTAGAATTAGTAGATGGTTTTAAACTGCAACCTTTAGGTAAATTAGAGGATTTGTCAGTCAAAATAGAAGATATTTGGTTGCGGGAAGACTTTATCATTACTGATGTGGCTGAGACCAATGATGCCCAAATTATTCTTGGTAGGCTCTTCCTAGCTACAGTAGGTTGCCATATTGATGTAAAAAGGGGGTGGCTAACATTTGGAGTACAAGGGTGTTATGCTATGCTCTGCGATATGTAAGAGAAAGTGGTCTCTCCTAATTCTTTCCTATTAGATGCATTTTCCCTTTCTTTTGAGATTGACATGGAGGATGTTTTGAATTGTTAAGGTCCTCTTAATTTTGATTAGATTTTCATTGAGAATCCCGACCAAGGGTATGTTAAGATGGAGTTTGCTGCTCCTACGCCACCTAGCATACCCAAGGTTGAGGCCCATGCTTCTAATAAGTCTACTATGAGTGATTATTGTAGGTTTGCCCAAGTGGCTCTCTCTTTGCCTCCTATGCAAGGAGTTGATGCCGACTTTGATTTGGGGATTGAATAAGGTGATAGTGGCCAGTCTGATGGATCACATACTCGGTTTGTCTTGTATACCGACAATATGCTATGGCGTCAATTCATGATGACGAAGGACCTTCAACTTGAGCATTTGAGGTAGTACCTTCATTTGAAGAAGTTCAATTTTATGGTTTGTAATAAAAATGATGACCATACACTCACCGATCCAGACTAAACATAGAAGTATAGTCAAGCTCTTGACCTTGAAAGAGCACTTCTTAGGAGGCAACCGAAGCCCCTTTTATAGCTTTGATTTTCACTTTTTTGGGTAGTTTTTCATTGTAAGAAAAAAATAGAGAGGAAAGAAAAAAAGAGAAGAAGGGTTCATAAGAGGGAAAAAAAGGGAAAAAAAAGATGGACACCATGGACCGCAGCACCTTAATATGGCCAGTGGGGTGCCTAACCAGCAAAATAAAAAAAATTGGTATCCAGCAGACACCATATTCCAACCGTGATGACCCCCACAGACCGTGATGAGGTACTACGAGCTGCGGTTAAGGGTTTTGATCGCAATGACCGTCCACTTTCCCCCATCTTCTTCTTCTTCTTCGACACTTTCTCTCCACCTCCTTATTCTCTCTCTAAACCTACCATTGTTACACCTTCAATTTCTCCCCCATTTCTTCTCATTTTCACTCAAAATCTTCCCTTTTTACTTAATCTTTCTCTTTCTCCTGAAAATTTCACATCTTTCCACCATTTCTTCTTCATCCTCATCTACCTTCACCCATCTTCCGTAACCATCTTCTTCCCTCTCTAGTTCTTCTTCTTTTTCACTTAAATTCTTCATTTTTCTTGCTCACATCTTATTTTTTTAAGGTTTTTGTTTCAATTTTTCTTCCATTTTGCAATCATGGCACCCACTAAGAGACAAAGGAGTATCAAGGAGGCAGGGATATCTAGCCAAACACCATCCCGACCTTAACGAACCTCCCAAACTTTCACCAACGCACGAGCCCAAGATAGCATTTCTCATCCTCTTGGTTTAACTAACCCCGACCATGTTGCTAGATATACTTGCTTGAATGAACAAATGGTTATGGCAACTCATTACTATGATAAGAAATTATAGGACGTTTAGGATTGTTAGATGATATACGGTGGTTGTTTGCACGGGGGATTTAGGATATTTTATTGAGATTAGGGAGCATACATATCGGGACCTTACCTTAGAATTCCTGAGTACTCTACATATTGAGGTCACACAAGGGCCTCAATGTCAAGCAGGGTATATTTCCTTTTATTTGTAAGGGCAATTTTATGAGTTGAGCTTAGGTACTTTCAATAGCATATTTGGTCTTCCACCTAACATGGATTTACCAAACCATCAAGTCCCCAAGAATTGAACCCGAATGCATTTTGGGGCGAGCGTTCGACGAGTGTTAGGTATAGTACTAGTTCTTCTAAATGCACCCATATTCGGAACCCTTGCATTCAGGTAGCTCAGTGTATCCTTGCTTATTGTTTTTTTGCCCGGAATGATAGTTTGAATGTCCCAAGATTGTCTGAGTTATATTTTCTGTCTTGTATGCTTGATGGTGTTCAAATTGACCTTGGGGCATTCTTGGCCAGATAATTTGTATAGTGCTTCTGTCAGTACGAAGGTTAGGATAGTCATTAGTGTTATCATCACTACCATTGCTAGATTTTTTGTTGTTGAGCCCAACTCTGAGGATCGAGTATCTGGGTCCGAGCGGCTTGACCAAGCCGCTTTTGAGCTAATGAACTTTTGCAAAGTAGAGGCTGGACATTTGTGCTAGATTTATCCCGAGGATTGGCCTCTGCCGCTTCCAAATATTGATCGAACTATCTTACTTCACCAAGCTAACCTTTATTGGGTTCCCGGCGATGCCGACATTGTTCAACCCACACACCTCCACCCCTATTTACTAGTCAAGTCGGACCTCGTTCTTCTTCCCACCCAACCCCCATTGACTATGCCGACCACCAAACCACCCTTTGGTCCATCCAAGAGAAGCAAGTACCCCTTTGAGCCTATGTTGCTTCTGAGAACGCCGCTCTTCATAACTTTGTCCAAGAGCACCACGACGAGCTCCGTGGGATGCTGACTACCCAGACTCAATATTTCCAGGATCATGACGCTTGTTTAGAGACCTGACGAGATTGGCATGTCTCTTATGATCAATCATCCCACCCGTCTTCCCCACCTCCTTTCTGATTGCTTCTTCCTACCCCCCTTTCCTTTTCTACTCTGTGCACACATTGAGGACAATGTTTTATTTAAGCATGGGAGAGATAGTTAGTATTTGATGGCATCTAATGCCCAATGGCGTATGATGTGTGCTTATGTATGTATTGTATATATTATTCATGATTACATTTGGAGTGATATTTTAGGTTTTAATCTTATGCGGTTAGAAGCATGTTAGAAGTACCCTTAGGTTTTTTTTCATTTGAGGTTACATTTTAGGTTTTTATAGTTTCTTTTCATAGTTTTTGCATTTTTCTTGGTATTGTCATTAGGAGCACGCATCTTTGAAAGAAAAAAAACGCAAAAGAAAAAAATAAAAAAAAGAAAAAAAATCCTCCAATGATGATCTTTGTAGACTAGGTAGACTTCTTTGGTGTAGATTGATCCTTTGATTTGCCCAATTGTGCATCAAAATGTTTGAGAATGAGTTTGCGAAAATGAGCTTCATGTTCTGACCATATGTTGAATGCGAGTTGATTACCCCATGACTCTTTACATGAATTTTGGCATATATCTATTGATGAATTAGTTATGATCTTGGTAGATGTCCCATGAGGCTTTAAGCTTTTGAAGACTAATTTATCAATTTAGTCTCTTGTTAATTTATGAGCGACTCTTCCTTGATATCATTTCTCTAGAACTCGCTTTGATTCTCATTCAAGATCACATTTGGCATATGAATTGAGATAATATGATTGAGGCATTCTTTGACTTGTTAACCCAAAGGGCCAAATAGCCACCTTTGTTATGCATTATATCCCTTACCATCCCCTTTGAGCTTATATCTGTTTTTATTGATTTGAACCTCCGATCATAGCCTGTGGCCAAGCAATTATCTAATTCTTAAGCCAAGACTAGAGGAGCATTTTATCCTTGTGCATCGAGTTTAATTGGGAACTAGTAAGATGTATTGATATCTTTTTGGTGGATTTGGTTGTTTGGTGAAGGGATTTGTGTTCTTGTGTTACATAAGAAATCCCTGGTCTTATTGTACCAAAATTAGAGAAGAATTGAAATTCAAAGTTTAATATAGATTTTCCTTGGCTAACACTTTTGAGAAAAAAAAGAACAAGAGAAAACAAAAAAAATATAAAAAAACAAAAAAATTAAAAAAACGAAAAAAAAGAGGAATAATAAAAAGAGTGTTGGCCTTGTTTGAATTGTAAAAAGTATTTATGACTTTTAACTTTTTATCTCTTCAAATGGAGATGTATTTTGTAGATGAATTGTATTGGTCTAAGAAGAATGTTGTATGAGCGCATTGAAAATGTTTAGCTCTTAGTCTATGGCTTCCAGCTCCACATTTCCAAAACATTCGTTCCCCTCTTACCTTTACCCATGGTCCTGTTACAATCTTATAAAAGTTCTCATGATTGTCTAATGGGTATTACATTCTAGTAATGGCAAATTAGAGAGTCTTGTCAAGCTTATGGTAGATTTGAGTCTATGGAATAAGAATTGAAGGAACCTTCTTACATTTTCAAACACATTTGTGATGAGTGCCACATGAGTAGAGTGAGGTTCTACTGGCATTACTAGCTCCATTTGTTTCATATGTTAATGTCATTGTATGTGATGATTTGGAGGGGGGGATTGATTCAAATTTGACATAGTGGTATGTCAAGTGATTTCGAAAACTTCATTTCCTATTTTGTTTATTAAATGATTTTTGCATCTTTGGGCTAATTTTGGATTGACTTTGCCACTGAGATGCTACCAATGTCTATCCTGGGGAGATTTTGAATCATTTTTGATCTTAGTGTTGCTTAGGGACAAGCAACAGTTCAAGCATGGGGGAGTTTGATAAGTGTCTGCGATTACTTCATTTTTAGGGTAGTTTTATGGCACTTTTCAAGGTTTCAAGAGCCTGAAGTTATATTTTATACTTTTTCTCCTGATTTACGCTTGGGTTCGGTTCTTTGGTGATTGTTGTGGGTTTTCAAAGTGATTGACCCAGCATTTGACTTGGTGGGAGCATGTTTTGGCTCACCACAATACCCCCAATGTCATCATGCTCGTGGAGCAAGCAGAAAAACAAGAGAGATTGGTCCAGCAGACACCATGGACTGTGATGCCTTTTTAACTATGGCCTCTTCGTCTCCCTTCAGCTGTGTGCCTGAGAGAGCTCGAATTTTCGCATAAAAGGACGCCCCTCGGCAGCAACGGAGAGGATTCCCTCATCTTCCATAGTCATTCCCTTTCTCAATTTTTATCTTTTATAGTTAGAATTTTAATTTAATTTCATGTGCAAGTGAGAATCTTGAGCATGGAATTCGGTTTTGTTGGCGGTTTGAAGACTTTGTTGGAAGCTATCATTGCCAAGCTTTTCCCTCTCAGATCTCGCTGAATCATTTGGTTAGTTGTTTAGTTTTTAATCATGAGTGAGTAGTTTATCTTGTCTATGAATTTATTTGTTAATGGAATTGTGGTTGGATCATTTTTATTCAATCAAATTGTGTTTTCTTTCATGTTGGTTTGATTTCATTTTACCAAGTAATTATCATATTTTGGGTGGACTTGGTCAAATTTGCTTGCATCCTTGAAACAATTGATTGAAGAACTAAAATGTGAAATTCGATTGTTAGACTGCTTGATAGGACTTAACGTAGCAATGACTTGAAAGAGAAATTTGCGCATTGGGAGGATGAATGAGTAATCAAAAATACTGACCCTAGACTGAGACAAATTAGTTGGAAAGAATGACTTTGGTTTAGTTTAGGCAACTTGTCGATTTCGAAAGAATAGACTAAATCCTGAATCGATTATAATTCCTTGAAATTGTCCAATTTAGAGAAATGCACATGTTAAATCATATGATCCAACACCTTTCTTAACTAAATAAATCCCTATACGTTTTTCCTTGATTGAATTTAGAAACTGTTAATTAGAATAGCCGAATCAAAATCCTCGATTAAGATATTGCTTAGCATTTTCTAATAGAAAGAACTTGTTAATTTTGCTTTTGGTCTCTATGGATGATACTTTCTTTTAACTACAACACCCGTGCACTTGCGGTAATATCAATACTCTTCTAAAGAAAAAGAGGGACCTACTATTTAAATTACATGTAATGCAAGGTTTGTCATTTTTCACGTACAAACTTACCCTTTTCTCATTCTCTTAAAATATTTCCTTGAACACCTTCCCTCTTTTGTGCGAGTAAAGCTAAGAAGATATTGGACTTCTTAGAGCAAATCAATGGTTTAAAAAAAAAAAAAATTAGTGCTCATATACTGCACAACAAATAGAAGTATATTGTACTGAAAGTTGAGAAGTGATTTCCATCAGGATTAACCCAAACCAACCCAATGAACATCACCATCGACCCATCTCAAGCCCCTTCTGAAGAACTATGTGCACGAAGTAATTTCTGTTATACTCGAAATAAAATAGAACGTTGAAATAGTTCAACAGACAGCATAAAACTAAAATACATTTTCCTCGTTAAACTAAAGCATATTATTATTGGTATGGAATAGAACAGTACATTTACATATATTTATGAGAATGGAAAGCAAGTAAACATGAATTTCACTGGCACTGTTGAGCATGATTATGTACAAAATTAAGAATGATGACTACGGAATGCAGTATTTTGCAACACTAGCTAGGGTGCCTCTAGGATATGAATCACATTCAGTGTTTATTTTAGAGGAATTCATTAGAAAACGGCATCCTCAGCCGAAAAATCTATGAAGCCACTTATATCCAGCATCTCCTGAGTCATATTTCCATCCCCAAGGCAGAACTCATCGCTGCTCGATGAACAACCTTCATTGTGATTATAACTAGGAAAATCCCTCATAAACTGGTCTAGTTCCTGTTTCTCTACATTGTTGTTACCAAAACCACCACCACTCGTCGAAGAAGCTTGGGGCTCATAAACTTGTCCAGTTGCATTATTTTCCAGCATTGTAAGCCAGTCTGCAAAGATAATTCTTGGGAAGAAGCTTTGATGATGATGATTATGCTCTTGTTTTTCAACTGACTCAAATTCAGCACTTGAGACTTCGCTGGCAAAAGAAACACTCTTCTGTGTGTTTGATATGTTGGCGAATATAGGTTTTGTGTCAAGTGTTATGTCTTCAGATTTCATGACTCTTTTCTTCAGGTAAGAATGCCAATGGTTCTTTATCTCATTGTCTGTCCTCCCAGGAAGGTGCTTTGCTATTTGAGCCCACCTGCTCAAAAGAATACAATATGCTTATATATCTTATCTTAGCTCAAGTGTAGGGTTGATTCCAGACTCTATGATTATACAATATCCTTAAACGAATACCGTATGCTTACGTGTCTTACATTCGAACGAATACAATATGCTTATACGGTGTGCTCGAACAAATACAATATGCTTATACGGTGTGCTTGGACAAATACAATATGCTTACAACAGCACAGAGTGTAACTGTCTTCTTCTTATTGCCTTCTAGTTTAAGCAGATACTATCTACATGATAATATAAAGGACAATTTCGTAATCAACTGTTTTTAAAATTTCAGTCCCTCTCATAATCATCAGCAGTAGTGTAAATATTCCCCATTGAAATCCTAAAAAAGTAAAAGGGTTGAAAGTTTGATATAAACAATTAGGCGCCCATGACTTCAATAATTCAATGACAGGGAGACTTGTTCCGTAAATGACTGCTCCAGTCTGAGCCTTGACGATAGAATGAAATTGTTCAGTGTTAATTGAGTATTATTGCGGGCGAAAATGAACCCAGTTTATGGACTTACTTGTTCCCCAAGGTATGGTGAAGTTTCAGAATTATCTCCTCTTCCTGAGGGCTAAACACGCCTCGCTTCAATCCTGGCCTTAAGTAATTAATCCATCTTAGTCTGCAACTCTTCCCATTTCTTTGCAATCCTGGGAGCAAAAACATCCGTGAGTTTTCTAGCATTTCTGAAATATCGACGAGTAAGTTCTTAATAACGAGTAGTTTCGAATGTGTGCTCTGCAAACAATCATAAGTCCTGGTCTTCACATTTACCAAAACGAAGGATTGAAAAATGGGAGCAAGTTAAGCTGAGCCGTATTTAGGCCTATACCCATTTCAAATGCATTACAAACTTGACCATATTTTGCGGGCAATAGTTGATATGATACTTCAACCTAAATCGGACCCACCGAGAAATTACCGAGATAAACAAGAAATCTGCATGAATAGCCTGATTAGACCCAAAATATACTATTTTGATTCTTTCCGTGCACACATGTGATTAATCACATACATTTACTGATCACAAACATTTCATGCAAAAACAGGGTACTCTGTTAAAAAACAGATTACTCTGTTTTGCACCATCAAGTCTGGTAATTGGCATAAAGCCATCACCCAAAAGCTAAAAAGTTTTCAAAATAACAAATGTAATCTGTTTGTGACAGATTTGAGCAGAAGTGTTTAGACTTACCAGCATTGATGGAGACAGTAGTCCAGCAACCAATGCCATGGTGAAGAATATAGTCTCTTAGCCTTTGATCTTCCTCGGGCGACCACAACCCTTTCTTGTGTTTTTTCACCCCCTTCTCTGATGGCCTTAAACCCATCTTACAGACAATCAATTAACCCCACAAACCCCCTCAAAAATCCAATACTTCAGTCGGCGTTCGAATAAGAGAAGAAGAATGTTCAATGCTGAGGTATAGACAGCAAGGAGCCTACCTATAGCTTGGAATTTAAAGAATAGGATGGCTTATAGCTCTTGAAAGTTGATGATTTTTTTTAAGGGTAGAGGGATTATTGTATCTTTTTACTTGTCATTTTGCATAAAAAACAATCATGAGTGCATATTTATATTAATGGAGAATTCATTAGAGAAATGATGCTTGTTTTTTGTTTGTTAAAAGCCATCAATAATCAGTTCTCTGAAACCTGAACCAAGTAGGCATTTTCCCTTCGAAGCATACCTCATTAGCCCTTGGCCCACCCTACATTAGTCTCTGCTCAGGATTCTTTTACTCTTCATATACCGTTTTTGGTGGGGGAAAAAAATTTACTCATATGGAAGGGCGGTGAAGGGTGGGCTGCATAAATCAATAGACAATTTCCTTTTGTTGGTTCATTAGAAATTACTGACTGGAAGCTTGCTTAATGCATTACCATTAGTTCATAACTGTATTTGTTGCATAACAATATCGTGATTGTTTTAGCAGGAAAATGCTTCTTCTCAATTACCCACTTCGAGCAATCTGAATCAGACCCATATTCAAAATAGCTGGGTTTTGTTTAGCGTTGGCAAAATTCGGGTTCGGGCGAAATCGAGCCGTACAAATCGGACAATATCAAAATTTGGATAAGAAATTAACGGCCAATACCTAATTTTTTTCCCAAGTTGTACAATTCGAAAAAGGGTAAATTCGGGTCAAAGTCGGGTTCGAACAATAAAAATATGAAAATTTTGTGTCGGAATTTAAAATTCGGACGAAAAATTCATGACAGTATCCAGTTTTTTTTAGGTCGGACAAATTTGGGTAGTCAAATGAGACAGTTTTTTGCCAGGGTTAGTTTTGACTTTTGATCAAAACCCAAATTAATGAGACCTAGACTGAATTAAATAGGTTGTGTATTATACTAACTTGATTCAACTTCTTGATTTGGGGACAGACTAGCAACAAAATTTTATATGACTTAAGTCCTAACTTGACCTGAAATGGAGTACTTATGCAATAGAGAAAGTTCTACACAAAGACCATTGTGGCATTGTTTAATAACCAACTCAATCAAAAGGATCAGCTGTCGGTTGAAAGGATAAGAATATATTTTACTCTTATACGCCCGTTCACTCGCATACCCTTTTGATTTGAAGCGTGAATACTACAAAGACTCATCCTTAACTTGTGCAATAATCAATATGGGGCCTTGAATATACGACCTCTGGCTCAAAAGACTTCGATATCATGTTAAAAAACCAATTCATCCAAAAATTTGTTGATTGCAGGTCCACCAGTATAATATTATTCTCTTACAAGACCCGAATGAAGAATAGTGTCTATTTTTTCACAGTTCTTGGATTGAAGGACGGAGACACTGGCGGCGGCCCTTCCATGGCGCAATAATGAAGGTAAAATTATAAACCAAGAGGTCAACCTTGATTATTATACAGTACAGTGTACAGAAAAGAAGTTCATGCATACACAGGATAATAACTAGTAATCTTTTATGAACACAACTTCCTCATCTGTTAGTAAATCATTAAGAAAAGATTAGGTTGGTCCCATAACTAACCTGCAAATGTTCTGTGTACGTCTGCGCCTAAAAATTTGGACGGACGTGTGTGCTCAGTTTCAGTAAGTAGTCTATTCCATTATCATATGGCCAATTGCTGCAGTAAACATTCCCTAATAGACCATACTCAGATTTTTGAATGCTTCACGTCAAAACATGTTTACTGTACAGTGAAATGTGAATTGTTCAAATTAAAAAAAAAAAAGGGAAGAAAGAAAGAAAGAAAGAAAGCAAGAAAGTTAGTTGCGTATTCACATTTCAGAAATAATTTGTGAGGCTTTGGTGAGGGTGGGGCTGTAGACGGATACTTAGGCCCGGCTCTTTTTGTTGGAAAATTGCAGGTATAGGATGGGTGGAAGTGGAAAAAGTGAGGAACGGGTGGGTGGGTAGGTATGAGTAGTACTTTTTTTTTAAGTGTGGGAAATGCGGGAAGGAATGGGAATGAGCTGAATGAAGCAAAGAGTTGATATAAGTTACGTATTTTGTTTTTTAATGTAAAATTTTATTCGTAATAGTAATTATCGATGATAAAAAAAAAATTTAGACTGAAAAAAATATTTTTCTGTGTTGACTCAGTTACGAAATATTGTTTTGTGACCGTTGTTACCCGCAAAAAAATTGTAATTTTTCGCTATTCATAAAATAAATTACGGTTCATATATTAACCAAATATGAACAACGAAAAAAATACACATATGTTCAGGCCCTGCTCTTTTTGTTGATAAATTCAAATTTACCAACCTCAACTAACTTCAACACACATCAACCCACTTTACGAACTTCAAAAAAATACTAACTTGAACCCACTTTAACCAATTTCAACCCACTTCAACCAACTTTAACCCATTTTTCACTATTTTACCAACTTCTACCCATTATAAAAAAAATTCAATCTACTTCAACCAACTTCAACCCACTTTAACCAAAAAAATACTTACTTCAGCCTACTTCAACCCACTTCAACAAAAAAATACCCCACTTCAACCTACTTTACCTCACTTCTACTAGTCTCAACCAACTTCACTCATTTACCAACTCATATTTTCCAACGAAAAGAACAGGCCCTCAGTACACAGAAAACAATCATCTACAATTTGTGTGAAGAACTTCCAATATTTTGTTACTAACGCACACGGAAATCAAAATACACGTACAATACATCTGCACTTTCTGTCACGAATTACAAACAACACCAAAAAAATTTACACATTCCTTCATTGTGCTGGAAAAAAATCTGCAAATTTGGCCCCAAATTATGATGAATGAAAAATAAATATGTTACACATATAGCAACAACAATTTACACTTTGGTGACCTATAACAAATATTTCCTAACGAATCCCAAAAAAAAAAAAAAATTAAGCATCTCTTCCATATACAGAATCAAATCCAAAATACCTACCAGTCACAAATAACTAACATTTGCTTAACAAAGTAGAAAAAAATTATTATTTCTTCAATATATATAACAAAAAGTACGTCATCTATAAGTTCCGATACGGCTAACAAATATTTCCATAACATCCGAAAAATAAATAAAATTTTTCATCATTGTTATCAGATTATTCGTACATACAATTACATAAATTATAAAAGTTTTCAAAATATGGAAAATAATAGTTATATATAAGAGTGGGAAGGAGTACGTGAGAGTGGGAAGGAGTGGTATTTTTTTCAAAGTGCAGGAAGATGTGAGAAAGGGGAAAAGAGTGGGTGGAAGTGATAAGAAGTTAGTTGGGTCTATTAAACTACGAAAAGAAAAAGGCCTTAATCATAATTGAGATAGAAGACATCTACATCTATTTTTGTGTCTCTTTTCAGACAAAGTAGGAAAGCAAATGGAAAAATTGGACGGACCTTTTAGAGTAAAGGAAGAATACCGTTTCATATTACAACTAGAAATAATTTGGTATTCTTTAGTGCACCCTACCTTCCATCAAAAAGGTCGAGTTAAATTAAAATTTCGCTTGGAGCATTTTGGGGAAGGGACGCCCTCAAAACTACTTTTTTGTTTGGGGGGTAAAAAAGCTCGTCTCCTTAGTTCAAGGTGTTCTAGCAGAATTTTACGTACAAGGGAGATAGCTTGCATGGACAAAAGGCTATATAGAACTAAAAATTCTATTAGTTATCACATCAAAATTTGTCCTTCATTCCTTATCATCTCTATGCACAATCCAAACAGTTGATAACTCAAACGTAAATGACTGATTCGAAAGGTTTGAATGTTGCAATCAATTCTGATCTTTCTAGTTTCTGGGTGTGAGACAAGGAGTAGTGATCAGTGACAGTGAATATGGGTGCACCAGTGCGACTGCGGGGCCACATTAATTCAAGGAGTGTCAACTAAGACTCCAAGTGGAGAAAAATTTTATGTTTTAGAAATTCCCCAAAAAGAAGAAAATAAATATATACAAACTAATTAGCAAATATACCACAGGCAGGTGTGTAGGTGTGTAGTTTAGTGCTCCTATTGCTCCAGTCTTTCCCCCTTGCTATCCATGGTTGCGTGTCTGAATCCAAGTTCCCACAACCATCAGTTTCTTTTTTGTAATTTCTCTATTCCCTTTATTTTTTTGGCCACCTAAGTTTTATTGCAAATTATTATTATTATTATTATTATTATTATTATTATTATTATGCTTATTTTAGTCAAATTCGTGTTAGATAATCAGTTGATTCAGTGATTTGCTCTCATGAATTAAGGGATTAGGACTCTTGGTTGGGGACTTGAGGTAATTTGATTGGTTGTTGCGAATTAGGGGAGATTAGTTAGTTAATTAATTTTGAATTGCTATACTCTTGATTTCTAAAAAGAGCCTAAGCTGTTGGTTAGTTAATCAATTATGGATTCTTATGATGTCAATTTCTAAAAGCAATTAGTTTATTGAGTTTGTTGATGTGGCCAGGCACTAAGAACTAGAAACCTAAGTAAAAAGTGAATTGTTTTCAGTTAACGTTACTTTCAAAACATGACATATCGAGTATAACCTTTTAAAATACATTAATTATGTACTTTTATTTTTAAACTTAATGTTAAATTTTACTTTATGTATATATATGTTTAATCTTGGTAACCCTAAATTCGGAACCTAGCCACACCCATGCACTACACAATCAGAAAAATCGAAACGACAACGAAATATATGGCCGGATTCCCTCATACGGTCGTATTCTTTCCAAGTCTCCATTTTATTTTATTTTTTTCCTTTTGCTTGTTTTTTTTTTTTCCCCCTTTTTGCTTGTTTGGTAAGGCAAAAATTTTAATAATAAATCCAGAAAAACGATGTCAGGTTTTGATAAGAAATTGGAAAATGATGAAAGATATATGATCAAATTAAGTACTACTGATATTCCGCATATGAAAATCACTTAACCAATCGAAGGAGATAATAGCCTTACCCTTCTCTGCAATTGGGAGGATTTAACTTATAGCTTAAAGCTTTTTACAACTCTTTACATCCTCTTGCATCTCTTTGCATCTCCGTATATCTCTTTATATATTTTTTGTAACATTTAACTTATCATCTATTTTTTTTCATACTTATAGAAATATAATTTTTTTTATATGTACTATCAATATGAAATATCTTACAACTTTTTTATGAATATAATATTTGTAGAAACATGAAAACATAATTGAACGATGTGAATTAACATTTGAGCTTCGATATGAAGCATATATGCCATTACAAAGAAAATAAGTCAATATGTTTTAAAATTATGATATAAAATTGCATTTATGTTCGAGTTTCGACGTGAATCATGCATGAAAGTAGTCAAACTATATGTGACGAAAGTATTTCGGCTATTTCATCCATAAGTTCATCCTTGATAACTTGGTTACTATTATCATACTATTGAACGGTAGATTGAATTTAATTCCAAAATGTTTAATTCAAATTGGATTTCATTTTTAGGGTTCTATCTAACTTTGTTGACAAAAATTGTTTTTTTTTAATTTTCTTATATGGAGGTGAAATTAATATTAATACCAAAAAATTACCTCAGATGTGGAACATATTTGGTTCTACATATTTATCGGTTTGAATTTATCTTATTGGTATTTAATTGACTTGTTTAAAGTTTATTTTCATTAATTATGTTAGTTCAATATCATTTTTATTATCAAAAATGATAATTGTAGAAAAATAAATTTTTTCTGTAATGTTAAAATATAATTTGTTTAGTAATGTTATAAAATTTATTTCATAAATATCAATGATATACGTAATTTATTTTCAGAAGTTTTTTTAATAATTCATATATTAAAGACCAATAATTATACATATATATCTAAAAATCATATTATACAATGTTTTAATAATTTAACAACTCCTTACATCAATCCTCACAGCTTCTTATAACTTTTTACAACTTCTTATAACTTTTTACAACTCCTTACAGCTCTTTACATCTTCTTACAACTTCTTACATCTTCTTACAGCTCCTTATATTTCCTTACAACTTACAGCTACATTTTATCGTGAAAAAGAACAAACCCAATATATTTAAACTGTACAGTTAAAGCTCAAGCATTAACCTCTATGTTTCTTCTTTATCTCTTTTTTTAAAAAACAATAATCAATTGGTATCTACTACAAAATATCCGTCTTTCATTGAAGTTCCTTTGTTTAACTTATCTCTTCAAATTCAAATCAATTCAGTTAACCTCTTTTCAGCTATTTCCTTCAATTTAGATAAGTTTATAGAAGTTCAAACAAATTATGCTCGAAAGTTCTTTCAAACAAATTATGCTCGAAAGTTCAATTTTATATTGATTAATATAGAAGTTCAACTTAGTTTGAAAACGCACACTTGAAGTGCAATGAGGCAAAACAAGCACCTTGTCGCCTTAATGCGTCTCAAGCGAGGCGCAAGACAACCGCAGTGAGCGCTTTGTTAATCTCAATTGCGAAGAGATCTTGTAGGATAGAGCGAAGAGAGCTATTAACCATCAATGGCATATTCTTTTTGACTTATCATATATACTTTTCATTAGCACAATGCAACATCAGTAAAATGCAATTCAGCATTGTTAAATACTTATTGAAAATACATATTTATAGATTTTTCAATCATTAAGCATGTTTTAATGATTCAACATGATTCAGCACGTTTCAACAATAAGCAGTAATAAGTACTTCTAAGTTGGGAAAAACATGCCCCAAAATGACCTTTTTTTCCAAATGAACACTTACATCAATCTTAAAATGCAATTTCCAGCATAATTCCTCATGTAATTGCTTATAATAACCTCAAATTCACCTATAGTTGACAAACCCTAATTCTTGAACTAGCTTTTGGTTAAAACTTAGAGCAAATACTCAACCTAATGTTGGCACAGCAGGTCGAATATCCGCCCTCACGCTGTTCCGTGGTCGAATTTCACGGGGTAATAGTGCATGGGTTGCGTCTACAATGACGGACACGTGGAAGTCTGAAAAGGGGCAGACAAATTTGATGCCAGATTTTATGCATATTATTTCCTTTTTCATTCATAATTCATTTAGCAAACATCGGCTGCAATCGTTATTTAGTTATATTTATATAATCCTTTCCTTTTTAGTTTATCTTTCATTTAGGAAAAAATCAACCAAATTTTTTTGTTTTATTATATTTTTTTAGGGAAGGATTAGCCTTTTCTTTCTTTTTCTTTCCTTTAAGAACTTATTAGCATTTTGATTTCAAGAATGTTGGTTGCATATTGGCATTTTAATTTGTGTTTATAGTATAAAGCATTTCTTATCGTATTCCAAAGTATTTTGGGACATTTTTGATATTATAACCATTTATGCAGATATCTAATCCTTATAATGACGTAACCATATAACTTATTTGAGCAAAATATATATTTTGAATAAATTTTAAACGCTTTTGCACATAGAACTGCGCATAGTGCATGTGTCTTCGCCTGGAGGCTTATAACTCAGGACCTTTTGTTACTTGGTGCACCTCGCGCCTTTTTAAATTGCAAAGTTTAGTGACAATAAATTGGGAAAAAAAAGGAAAAAGAAATAACGTAAATTTATGACCAAAGGTCAGTTATATTGTCAACATCAAATGATTGAATGTAGTAAATCAAGATTCCCTGATCTAAATATTCTGCAACATTTGAGGATTTTTAGATGGGTTTCCCACCTTATAATGCATGCACAGACTGTAAGTTTTTGTCGAACAACCATTTTTTTACTGATTTGCTCCTTGCAGAGTTACAGTAGCAATAATTGTCTGCTATCTTCACCTGAATAAAGAAGAATAAGACAGACATTCAGACTGACAGGAAGGTATTGTAAGTTCGTAACTAACCAAGTGCTGACAGTAACTTCAGATTGGTTAGACGGTGCCACATGTGTAAGAAACTGGGTACTTAATTATGCTAAATTGCAGATATATGAATAATTAAGCAAAAGAACTAATTGGTTTTTCATATGAAACAAAAAGTGTCCTGTAAAATAGTACTACTGGACCAATTGCTTCATGTTTCTTTCCCTGTAACAATGATGCAACTCAATGCCAACTTGATGACAGATAACAAACAGAAAACAGTCAACTTGATGACTTGATCTTTGCTGATGAGGTCAATCCAGTGGTCCAGGACGAGGACGAATACTATAACTCTAAGGTGAGTGTCATTGGGCTGGAATATATTTACATAAGGTTGGCGAATATGCTACATGGTCTGAGATACGTATTAGAGAAGGATACATGAAGGATACATAATTAAGATTGATTGTCTGGCTTAGTTTGAGGACGGAGGAAAGCTAGTGCAGATTCATCAAGCAAGGAAATTAACATGAGTACTTCTCAAAGTGCTCAATACCCACATTGCTAAGAGGATACCTTTTCATTTTGGCTGGATAATCTAATGCATTTTTGTTTATTGTGTTTGTTGAAATTTTTAGCTAAGCAATTATAAGGTCTCTTATTAGAAATTGTTGTCCTCTTTTATCTTTTCAGGGCTTACTTAACATATCTAATCAATAATCGGAGGGGGAAAAACTCAAAATGCTATCCGTCTTAAACTAGATTGAAACAGGGAATCCAGTGTGCATAACTATGTTAAAATTATTATTATGACAAGAATAGATACAATCCTACATAAGCTGCATCAAGCCTGTATACAGAAAACAGCTCTGTATTGATGACTTCAATCATGTTATTATATGTAATTTATAGCAAATCCAAAGTCACGTAAACCCGCTCAATCTCAAGTTCAAGCTTGAATATCAACTGTTCTCCAAGCTCACTCATCGTCTAACAAATATAAATACGATCAAATCCCCAAACCAATTCTTCTCTCCCACTTCGTTCATCACTCATCAGTAGCAGTCATTACACGAAGCAAAATCAATCGATCTGCAAACAAAAGCTACTGTAAAGATTGTTCCACTATAAACATTAACATACCATCTGAATGCAAACCTTACACCAGAAAACCGGTCTATCGAGAGTTCAATAGGTTAGGGAAGTCGACAACACTACTCTGAGACCAAATGGTGAGATCTAATCAACGAATACAATGGCAAGCAAGAGGACTACCAGAAGGAGAGTAAGAATAAGCTCCTATGATCCAGGAATAAGGCTCTAAGTTCTTCACTTTTCACATGAAGTCAAGACTACATTTCGGACACCATTCAGCAGCAATAGCTATTGGCATTGTTGTTATGTTGAGAGATCATTTTAAACTGAAATCTTGACAGCTGCTGCGGAATGGAGGATAGAACTGGTCTACACCTCGGCTCTCAACCAAAGAACAAGAAGGCAACAACAAAGAAACTCATTTTCAGTCACAGCAACAAGTCCCTGCACTGTTCGATTGAATATGAGAGTTCCCACAAATACTTGTCTGAAGAAAAAGAAACCCACAAAACATCCCATTTCTAAATCAAGAATCCTAATAAAGGGCATTACAACTCTCTGATCAAATCAATATCATCTACAACTAACTATTTACAAATATTTTGGACAATATAGGGATAAAGCATAGGTACTGCTAACCCTATTTTTATTTGTAATTGATTAAATTCATGCATTGATCATGTTGAAATGGAATCTCGACAGCTGTTGAGGAATGGAGGATAAGACTTGCCCATATCTCTGCCACCAAACAAATAACGCATGTTACAGAAAGACTTTGCTGACATTGGAAAAGAAAGAAAAAGGAACACCTCGCAAAATGAATGCCAAACAGTTCAGTAGTTGAGAGATCCTCGAAGCCAAAGTTATGTTATCTAATTAAATTTCAAGGGTACAATAAAGACGTTCAATATAAGGGCACAGACAACTTCAGTAAATTTGTTCATTGGAGTTCTAGATAACTCCGTTCTTCCCTCTGCTACTCTTACCCATCAGTCTACAAAGAGCTAAAACCATGAGGTTGTCACTTGAGTTCTTTTGTGATACGAGGATTATTTCCGTTTTACACACTAAAGCTCGATACCAAGCGAGTGTCCTATAGAATCATTTGGCATCTAAACATATTTGAGTCATTCAGTTGAATTAGAGACCCTTCATGTCCACATTTCACACAACTGAAAAATTCACTTTCTCATCATTCTCGTTTTTAGTGGAATAAAGCAAAATGCCACAGTATATGGTCTTTTACTTTTCTCCATCGTGTAACAGGCAATTGACAATTTTAATCTAGGGTCAATGGAAACCGCCTCTCTAAAATTCAGGGCTAAGGCTTCTAAACAGCCTTCTGAGACTCTGCCTAGATTTTAGATGAGCCAATTGGATTAGACTTCTCATAAGCAGTCATACTGCATCACTGCCAATAAGGCGTAGGACAGTTAACATAGAATAATGGCTACTAAAAGTTATGCTGGTTATTTAAGCAAACAATTTCGAAAGTAGCACATGCGAACGTAAAGGATAATTATAAGGTATGCAAAGCATCTAATAATGCAGAATCGCAGATTCATACACAACCAAGGTATGCAGTCTTTCCCCAACTATTCGATAGACAGAATCATATATACAGCAAAAGTGACATCTCTACTAACCAACAGTGCCAAAAAGAGCGCCCCATCCCCCCCCCCCAAAAAAAAAAAAAAAAAAAAAAAAAAAAATTTTGGGGGGGGGGGTCTGCTTCAAGAGAATTAAGGAAGGGTAATGGGCATGGCCATCATAAAAGCGGATGACCCATTCACAAACATTCCCAATAACAAAAACTGTAAAAGCAATTATGATATAATCCTATAAACTAGGATAGGGAAGTAAACATGCTAGTAATTTAACAATTCAAACTCCTAAAATCAACCATAAATTAGTAGTTGTTGGAAAAGAAAAAAATGTTTGCCAGTGAATATGACAGCAGAAAAGGGTGCACTTGAATAGAAAATTGCCAAGGGCTCATAACAAAACGCCCTGTAACTAAGGCACTGTATTTAACTGTACCTCGAAGGATTCGGGGAGAGACACATTCCAAAAGGCAACAATTTAGTAAGGAAAAAGGGCAAGGCACTTTGGGGGAGGGGGTGTCAAACTGAGCCTTGACCTGTAGAAGGATCTGGGGATTGTTTACCACCAAGCTGCCATAAAGAATTCATGCGAGAAGCCTCAACCATTTATTGCAAGAACAAAGAAAGGCAAGGAAAGTATATGCTCACAGAAAGGTAGAATAAGAGAACTTCCATGTGCAAAGAAAAATGAAGACATCTGGATGGTAACCAAAGAATCAAAGTGAGTGAATCCCATCAATGATTAAAATTTAAAAAGATAGTAGCTGAATGAAATTCCAATTTCCGCTCTTGCTTTTCATATCCACAAAGAGAAAGGGAAAAAAAGAAGTGATTTCGTAAGGATGTCAAAGGACAGGAAATGAGGACACCCCTGCAGTTTCCTCATTAAAGGTTGTAACTTCATCCCCCAATCCTTTCCTGAAATCCGTTCTCTTGAAGTCTTTCCCCTATATTGCCCCAGCCTCACTAATTATGAACACTTAAATGGCTACAAGTCCCTATATAAATGTATGCAAGTTTACATAAATCCCACCAATGTCACAGGGATTAAACACAGCATAGCAACACTCTAAAGTTGAGCATCTGATGAGTCATGTGACTCATGTCAGATAGGAATGTCACAATAAAATTAGAAACAGACATATAAGCATGGAACAAGAGAAAATGACTCTTGATAAGATACCTGAACATTGTCATAAAGTTCGAACAACGGCACAGCAAGAAGCTTCAAATTTTTGGGCACTGCAAAGTACTCTCTCTCAGACAAGTGCACGATGAAAAGTTTTTTGCATTCCTTCATTGCCAACCCCCCCCCCCCAAAAAAAAGGAACGTTGAAATGTCACTCAACAGAACAAGCAAAATATTAAATATAAACTAATACAAAAGCTGTCCTTGCAGGAACACACCTTTGGTTTTGTTATATGCGGAGGGCAGTAAGGATACATGATAGTTTCAAAATTTGGCCGCCACCACATAGCCACGCACTCCCCTATCTGGAGCACATAGCAAAGGTTAAGATTTTTTTTATAATGTAGTACATGCCAACAAGTCATACCATCCGTAAAGAAAAATGTGCATGGCTCTAATTCACAAAAGCAACTAGATATACTCATTTAATGATTACAAGGAATGTTTCAGCTTCTAACAGAGATGCAGAACATGACAGTGCAGAAAAGAATCAAATTAATTGGTAGCTTCAGTATCTCACATGAATAATCACCAGATACTCCTTTCCTGATATCCTCCTGTCATCCAATAATTTCCTATCCATGAAAAAAATTTATACAGAACATCATGAACTATGACAATGATACCTGCCAATCTGGATGCAGAGCAGGAGAATTAGCGGCAAGCTTGCTGGACAATTTCCTTTTCAAGCCCTGGATCTCTGCAGAATATGAGAAATTGGCATACGTGAGATGCCCAACTTAAAGAAACCAAATATGAAAGCAAACTGCTTCTTCTCAGCCACACCAGAAAGATACCATTCTCTCCTGGCTTCAATCGGCCACCAGGAAGTTTGCAAAATGTGTTTCCAATTTGAAGAAGAAGTATGTGTGGGTGATTATGCTCTTGTACCTGTAACATCAAGCCACTAAATGTATGTAGAAACAAGGAAGATAAAACATCATATGCACAACCCTGGGACTCATCAATCCCATTACCCTCCACAACAAGGGTAGGTGGAGAAAATTTCATGAATATTGGAAGCTGTGATAAGACTACAGCGAAGGGACGAAAAACATTTCTTTAAAAAACATGGTGGGCAAATTAACAGGCCAGCAGGGCAAAGTGCCCTAAGGCATGAAAGCATGTAAAGGCCATGCAGATGTTGAGGCACCTATCAGTCCTGAATTCTACAATTAGGCTTACAAACAACTGTTTCTCAACACCCCTCCCCCATGTTTTTTTTCCCCAACACAGAATGATCACCTGACCTTCCCAGATAAGGAATGCAAAGAACATGAATACAAGATCCCATCTGCCATCATTCCATGACCAGATAAGACCCACATAATCACGCAATCTAAATGCTTTATCAGTTTTCTTATTAGATTTCACTACAGACTGCATATTTTTGTGACTCCTTCATACATCCAAGAGCAAGAAAAACGCCTGTATTTGAGCTCCAACTTGGATGAAATTGAAATCCAGATATTTTTACATTGAAAATTTGGGGAATCATAATTCATTGGACTTCAATGATCAAAAGTCAATTCAAGGAATTGAAATGCATTCATCAACAATAATCTCAGAAGTATGTAGGGAAAACCATACCAGTAGGATTCCTTCGACACTCGTCCTCATCCCCTCTTTCATATAACTAGCAAAGCAATAGCCAATATACAAAATTCAAACTTTTAGGACCAATAACTTTCCATTGCAAATAATAATAACTGTTTTAAGGTAAATTGCACATTTTGCATGTTCTCCCGTAATATTTTAGACAATTACACACGTGATCAGCATCAAATTATTTTCTAGCAACCCTTCAAGATATCAGAATTTAAAACCCACTTCCACAAAAAGCAATAACAAAAATAAAAAGGTCCCTCCTTGCGAACAGCTCAAACTTCAGAGATGTTTCAACTCTCAAAGGAATAACAAATGACTCAACAAATTGACACGCAAGCAAGCAGGTTTTCGTTGTTTCTCCAGCAGAGTAAACAAAAAGAAATGCAGAATTCTGAGAAGCCCCCAGAAAAATTTGATCATAAAAACAAATGGGTGCAGGTTTAAAGACGGTTTTGCTATGAGAGTATAATAACACGAGTACAGGACTAAAAGACACAGAAGTGATATCAGATAGAGAGAGAGAGAGAAAGAGATGAACTTGAGTTTCATGCGAGCGAGACGATCAGCAACGGAGGTATCCTTCTCCATCTTGGGCTCCTTGGTGCCGAAGGTGTAGCCCGATAGTGGGTATGTGTTCAACACCGGCGAGGTATTCACCATCTCTCTCTCTCTCTCTCTCTCTCTCTCTCTCTCTCAATCTATGTGATCTTGGAGTGAGGAAATCAAATACAGGGGGCAAGGTGTTGGGGAATGAGCAGAGAAGTGGGCAAATGTGTTTGCTATTTGCTAACCCGCGGCAACGGGCTGTGATAGTGATGAACGCAGAGGGGACAAATGTCTTGATGGCAAAAAGGATACTGGAAGGCCCCGCATCACACTTCCGCCTCCCTTTCTTTCTTTTAGGTACATTGGTAAATCTAGATTGGTAAAAAAATAAAGTTGATTTGATTAAGATCGGTTAAAGTAGATTGAAATAAGTTGAAAATTTTTATATAAAAGTGAAGTAAAGTTGGTTAAAATGGGTTGAATTTTATTAATGTGATGAGTAAAAATTGGTTAAAATAATGAAAAATGGATTGAAGTGGATTGAAGTTAGTATTTTTTTTTAATTGAAGTTCATGAAGTGGATTGAAGTTAGTTGAAGTTGATAAATTTGGGTTTAACAACGAAAAGAATAGGGCCTAATATCGTAAACTCAGGTCTAAAAATCAAGTGATGTAATACAATTTAGACCAAAAAAACTCTTTTTTTTTAAAAAAAAAAATAGGTCATAAAAATAGAGGATAAGGTTTTAAAAAATAAAAATATTATCATATATGATACCCTAGTTCTATAAACCCCACACTACCGTATTTTTTTATAAAAATACTCTATGTAATTGAGATGAAATTGATTCATAAGATACTGTGCAAATTAATCAAATTATCAAACACAAACGTTGGATCATTTTATAGCACAAGTAAAATTAAGAAACATAATAATTTGCTAAGATATATACACGTGCACTCTGATTGCTAAAGAGTTGATGGGGACAATAACAAGTGTATTGACTGCTATTTAAATGGTCACATTTTAAATCAGTTGACCTGCCAAAAGCGTGTTCTGAATCAGTTGAGCTGCACAAAGCATGGAGGCTGAGTGGCAGTGGCTAAGCTACGTTAGCCCAAGGGGTGTCAATTAGAAAAAAAATTTGAAAAAAAAGAAAATGAATATATATGAATTAATTACCATACAAATCTCAAGGTGTGAGGTAGCTAAGTGATTTCCATGCCTAACTTTTCCCTTTTGCCTTGTGTGGTTGCATGTTTGAATCCACACTCCTTAATTGTCCATTTCTATTTTTATTTTTTTGGCCCCTTTAATTTTTAGGCCACTTAAGTTTTATTGCAAATTATTATTATTATTATTATTATTATTATTATTATTATTAGTTTGCTTATTCTAGTCAAATTCATGTTAAATAATCAGTGGATTTAGTGATTTACTCTCATGAATTAAGGAATTAAGGTTCTTGATTAGGAATTTAGGATAATTTGGCTGGTAGTTGTTGGTTGCGGAAGATTGATTACAACGACAACACCACCACCTTCCAGTGTGGGTCCCGCTTTCGCAGGATTTGGGAAGATCAAGATGTAGGTAACCTTGTCTCTATCTGCATCCCTACTCATAGAGAGGCTGATTCCAAAAGTCCCACAAAATAAGATTTTGTGAAAACATTTCATAGAAGAATAATTTTGTGAAAACATTTTATGGAGAGAAACTAAGGATAAGTAACAGATAATGAAATAGGAAGGACTGATAAATCAGGTAGCAGTAAATATGTAAACATAAATACAACATAGCATGGGAGATTACTATACGTCAACAAATAGAGGTAGGCAAACAATGTCTCTTCCCAGATGCCTATACTACCTACATACAAACGCGACGTACGGAAAAAAAAAAACTCCCTATCAAATCTACTATACTGCAACCTAGAGACAATTACGAGGCTAACTCTCTGCGATCTAAGATCTTAATCTTATCCCGCCATAATCTCCTATCTTGAGCCATGTCCTCCGTCAACCCTACAACTTTCAAGTCCTCTCTAATCACCTCATCCAAACTCTTCTTTAGTCGACCCCTCCTTCTTTTACATTCAGGGATGTTAATCCTCTCACATCTCCTCACTAGAGCATCCACACTCCTTTTTTTCACATGGCCAAATCATTTGAGCCTTGTTTCTCTCATCTTATCTTCGATGGGAGCCACTTTAGCTAAGTCTCTAATTACTCCATTAATAATTCTTTCCATTCTAATACAACCACACATCCATCTAATCATCCTCATCTTTGTTACCATTAACCTTTGAACCTGTATCTTTTTTATAGGCCAGCACTCTGATCCATACAACACAGCAGGTCTAACTACCATACGATAAGCTTTGCCTTTTAATCCTACAGGCATCCTCTTATCACACAGCACACCTGAAGCATACTTCCATTTTTACCAACCCACTTTTATGCACTGGTTAATATCATCGTCAATATCTCCTTTCTGCTGAATGATCGAGCCCAGATATTTAAACTTCTCGACCTTTGGTATCACTATCCCATCAATGGTGACTTCTCCCCTTGCGTCTTCCCTCCCACTAAAACAATAATATAGGTATTCAGTTTTTGATCTAATTACTCTAAAGCCTCTCTACTCCAGAGAATGTCTCCATCGCTCCAACTTGCCATTAACTCCCTCTTTAGCCTCATCAATAAGAATAATATCATCAGCATACACCATGGTAACTCATCTTGAATCCTTTTTGTAAGTTCATCCATAACTAGGGTGAAAAGAAAAGGGTTTAAAGCGGAACCCTGATACAGGCCTATACCAACGAAGAAGTCATTGGTAACCCCTCCTGACGTTCTAACAACCGTCCTTCGTCCCTCGTATATATCCTTAATAACTCGAATACACTTAGGTGACACTCCTTTCTTTTTCAAACATCTCCATAACACTTTACGCGAAGCTCTATCATATGCCTTTTTTCAAGTCAATGAACACCATATGAAGATCTACCTTTCTATCTCTGTACAATCCCATGAGTTTTCTAAGGAGGTAAATTGCTTCTATGGTCAACCTACAAGACATAAAATCAAATTGGTTCTCTAATATCGAAATATCATTCCGCAACATCCTCTCAATCACCCTTTCCCATAATTTCATAGTGTGACTGAACAGCTTTATACCCTTATAATTATTACAATCCTGAATATCCCCTTTGTTCTTAGACAATGGAATGACTGTACTAAACCTTCATTCTCTGGGTATCTTAGCAGTCCTAAAAATAATATTGAAAAGCTCTACTAACCACTTTAATCTCCCTTCTTCCAAACACTTCCACATTTCCACCAGTATCTGATCTAGGCCCTCTACCTTCCCATTAGTCATCTTCTTTAGGGTCTCTTTAATCTCGTCCTTACTAATAGGTTCACACAATTGAGGATCAAGTTGACTCACACTACTCTCTCTTTCTATACTTCGAAAATCTTTCATCACTTCACCATTGAGGAGTTTGGAAAAGTATCTTTGTCATCTCTCCTTGATTGCTGCATCCTCAGTCAGCACCTTACCATATTCATTTTCGATGCACCTCGCGACACCCAAATCCCTTGTTTTTTTTTCCTTAGTCCTCGCCAATTTAAAGACTTCATTCTCACCTTCCTTAGTCTCCAGTTTTTTATATAACCTATCATAATCCAAGCTCTTAACTACGGCAACAGTTTTTTTGACTATTTTTTTTGCTACCTTATAACTAACTCTGCTAATCTCTTTCTCTTCATCTGTTTCACTATTCACGAAAGCAGCATATGCCTCTTTTTTCTCTTTGACTTTCCCCTTTTCCTTCTCGTTCCACCACAAGGCTCCTTTCATTCTACTACCACCTCTCCTAGATGTACCTAGGATTTCCTTAGCCGACCTTTAAATACATACTGATATTGTATCTGCATCCTCTACTTGCCTCCAAACTCCTTCTTCAGTAATCCTCTATGCTAACTTCATAACATTCTCCTTACTAAAATTCCACCACTTAACTTTAGGTTCCCCAATACTCCTTTTCTTCCACTTTGAACATTTGAGTTCCACATCCAACACTAACAACCTATGCTGAGTTCCTAAATACTCGCTTGATATCACCTTACAATCCTTATAAAACCTCTTATTATCCGCCCTAATCAGGAAGTAATCAATTTGAGTCCTTATGGAACCACTGTTAAAGGTCACTAAGTGGTCCTCCTTCTTCTTAAAAAAGGAGTTTACCACTAACATTTCATAGGCAACCGCAAAGTTCAAAACAGAAACTCCTCCATTGTTTCTCTCCCCATACCCAAAACCTCCGTGAGCTGTATCATACCCATCTGCTTCGGCACCAATATGACCATTAAAGTCTCCTCTTATGAAAAGTTTCTCAGTTCGAGGTACGCCCTGAATTACCATATCCAAATCCTCTCAAAATTGCTTCTTAATATCGTCCGACAAACCTATTTGAGGTGCATAAACACTAACTACATTTAGGATTTCTAATCCCACCACTACCTTAATGACCATAACATGATCACTCTTATGCTTCACTTCAACAACAAAGTCAACCAACTCGTTATCAATCAAAATACCAACTCCATTCATAGCCTTGCTTGACCCCGAATACCACAGTTTATACCCATCAACTTCTCTAACTTTTGCTCCTACCCACTTAGTCTCTTGAGTATAGGCTATATTAATTTTACGTCTATGTAAAGACTTAACTAATTCTATCGACTTACTGGTAAGTGATCAAATATACCAAGATGCTAGGCGCACCTTCCGAAACCCTACACCCCTCCTACCCCCATATCCCCCCGGAAGGCTGACTGAAGCTACTACATTGCTCGCCACTAGTTTAAGCTACCAGCACCCACCCCAACAACACAATGAAAATAGATACTATTACTAATAATAAAAAAGTTTGCACTTAAGAGTAAAGAGGGAGTAAACGAGTAAAAACACACTAAACTAATCACTGGGTGGGCCCAACTAAAAGGTACCGAAACTAAAAGGCAATGATACGTTAACTAGAAAGATCAACAAAATTAGTTACCAAGACTAGAAATCTACTTGGCAAGAATACCCAACTAGTCAGTAGAGAATGAATGTGCACAATGAGCAAATAACAATGGGCAAATAACCCTACTTGATAACAATGATAATAAAATAAAGGGAGTAAACACTAGACCAAGCAACAAGAAAACAATACTCGGTTTAATTAAAACTAACTCTCACACTTACGCATCACTAGATTAATAGCAGCAAGATCAAGTATGCAGAAGCAAAGTAAAACAATACTAAAAGGAGTCGCAAGACCCTAGATAATAAAATACCAGGGTACTAATAAAATAACACTAATAATTCAATAATAGTATAGTCCTTAAGAAGAAAATTGGTGGCAATTAGCAAATAGAACCACAATAAAAATATAATGACTAAGGACAAACAAATTAGCACAAAATAGATCACAAGGGAAAAAGGGGTGGGGGTTGAATGGTCAGCACACACAGAGTCACGGGGGAGGTGCAGAGGCACCACCAAGGAGGTGTGGGGAGGTGGAGGTTCAACAGCTAGCGGCCAATGAGGTCGCATAATCCACGATTAGCGGTTTCCGGGTACAGTCAGCAGTCACGGAAAAGGTAATTGTGTCAAAAGGAGCCGAAAATGCTCACCTCCAGCCAGAAAATAATCTATCGTTGCCGTTGAACGGGGGAAGCGCAGCACTGGGCTTCACACTTGGCCGGAAAACGCAGGTCCAAGTAGGAGAACTCTCCTGCTCTCGAGCACCACTGGTCCTCTTCCTGATAGGGTCAAAACTTGTGGGTGTCGAATTGCTGGCGAGGTGCCGACCTGTGCTGCTGCCGGAGGTGTAGGAGCGGGCTCAAGGTGTCAGAACCGACCGTTCTGCTCTGTTCAGAGAACGCTGGAGAAGAGAGAGACCACCAGAGAGAGCTTATGCTGCCGGGGAAGATTGATTAATTAATTAATTTTGAATTCTTATACTCTTGATTAATGAAAAAAAATTACTTCGCTTTTTTTGTTGATGTTGGCACTAAGAATTAAAAACCTAAGAAAAAAGTAAATTGGTTTTAATTTACTTTACTTTCAAAACATGAGTTTTCAAGTACAACCTTTAAAATATATTAATTATGTACTTTTATTTTCAGAAGTAGCGTTAAATTTTACATTATGCATATGTGCCAACACCCTATAAGTTGAAACCTGAATACGCCACCACCGAATGGCATGTAAGCTCTTCCTTTTCTAAGGAGACTAAGCTCCAAAATCTCGTGCATGTATGAGCTTAGTATGAAGTACTTGTGTAGAAGCTCAACCGTGCCACATATGGGAGCCCACCAGTTAGGCTGGCTACTGGTGGGAGGAAAAGAGCGTTGGCCCAAGGGACCCCAGCCGGCAATAATGCATGAAATGCAGTGAAAGTAGATTATGGTCGCAATTGTAAAATTCGTTGCTGCTTGCAATTTCGAATAGGTAAGTTAGTGACCCATTACTAGATGAGTTCGTGGAAATGGCAAGAAATGTCAATTTGGCGTCTATTGTATACTCAATCCTTCCCGCAGTATATAATGCATAGCATCACTGCATCAGTCCCTCACCTTGCTCAGTGCAGGCTCCCAGTCACATCTCAGGTGGAATCTGAATCTCTGTAGTTTAAGCCAAACACTCATTACGTTTTTCTCTGAGTTGAAGTTCACCACATTTATCAATGCACCAAACAACATTTTTTTGCTGCTTCTCATCACACTGTTATTCTGATACAAATCCAATCACGCAAGTAAAAGCAGAGGGGTAACTCCTGGAGATAATTTACGTGCAAAGAATACACCCCTAGGATTGACTATCAAGCCTTCAAACAACACAAATCACGGTTGAAAAAATAGACCTCCACAACTGGCTGCAAATTTGCTCTAGGATAATGACAGTGGCTCTCCAAAGTTCTGTCCTGCTCCATTGGCTAATTAGCCTAATTTTGTAGTACAACTCTTAAAACAGTGCAAAAACAAACCATGAGAAAGAAATTGCACAAAAAGCCAGTCTACAGGAACTCCACACCAAAGTTCAATATAGACTGGCTTTGAAGGAGACTAGGCACTTTTCATCACCAACCTCATTTAAACAAGGTTGATAGTGAAGAATACATATGGATATGCATCTGTTTCACCAGCCAAACCGGCCATTCCACCAACTTCATCCTCAGATTTCCAGTACACACTGCACCCAACAATGAAAAGAAAGAGGGGAGAGCCATCAATTCCAAGCTTTGACCTCGGTTTATCCTTGTAAAAATAACTGTCTTACATGTCATCGCAACCCCCCCCCGGGGCAAAAAAACAAAAAAAGACAAAGGAAACGAAAAAGGAGTATTATATGACAGCATTTTAAGAAAGTGAGTTGTTTCGTGATAACTCAGTTGAAATCCCTGATGTTGTATTTGTATGGCATAATTCAAGAGAAAGGAGTTTTTTTTTGGGGGGGGGGGGGGGGGGGGGGGAGGGTAAGAAGCAATTACTCGCTTATTACCTGTTTGTATCAGTACAAAGTCGTTCAGAATTGAGCGCACTTTCTTCTCGCTCTTTGGGGATGGAGCCCAAACACATGCCTGATATAATGAAAGGGGAAAAAGCCACTTGATAAATGTGATCCTAGGCAAAGAATAATAGTAAATGATGAAATCAGCGTCACAGTCACCAGGAAATTGGGTGGCAGGCCATATCTCATATGCTCTCAGTAAAAACCCGCACAGCACAGAAATGCATCATGCGATGAAAACCTGCTCAGGAGCTTCATTAGTTTTCTCTGAATAGTGATATCAAGACTGCAAGCAACAATTTGACACTACAAGCAAGCATAGATTAACACGCAGTGTCAATTGCTACCAAGAGAGTGCTTTCAAATATTAACGAGCATGATGCTGTTAAGGAGAAAATTATAAACGGAATACGGAGTACTTAGAAACAGTAACTTTACATCAAAAGCTGAATGCTTCCCTACCACAATTGGGATGATAACCATCACCCCCCATAAGCAACTCAACCCACCCTATAGTTTTCCATATTAATGCAGATCCCAAGTTATACAGAAAAAACCCCAAATTTGAACTCATTTATCAATATATTTTCCAGAAAATGTGATCCCATCATTTTATCATTACACATTGATATACTCCCTCCGTCTCAGACAAATTGTCCTGCTGAGGTAATGAAAATTTTTAAGGGAGTATTGTTTAGAGCATTGTTTTCTGTTCATTTTCGAAATATAGAGAAGGCTTCCAATACTAATACAGGCAAGAAGGGACTTTAGTTTGGGACTACCACAAAAGGAAAGAGGGACAATTATTTTGGGACGGAGGGAGTATTACATTTTCCAAAAATTCCCATGAAATATGCATCTTAGTTTAAAAAAGCGCAGGGCACACTGAGGTGCATAGGGTCCCAAAGCGCAAGGCGCAAGGTGCGAGGCAAAGGCGCATGCATCAAGGACGTGAGGCGTACTTCTATGAAAAAATGTTTAGAAGTCATTCACATTTCACAAAGATATTTTGTAGAAACAAGTTCGACAAATGCATTAAAAAGTCATTAGACATGATTATAACTACCAACACCCCAAACAACCTTAAGATATGTTATCTTATTATCATAGTTCCCCAAAGCACAAACTTATTGTACAAGTATAGCTTACCTTTTAGCTTCTAATGATAAAAAGAAGAAAAGGTAAAGACAGGGCCAAGAAAAAGAAGGAAAAGGGGGACGATATAATCTTGCATCTTTGAGGCACTCCTCTTGCCCTCCGAGGCGCTAACCTAGTAACCTCAAGCCGAGGCGCGCCTAGGCGTGCATCAGGTGAGCTTTTTTAAACTAAGACATTATGCATCTCCAACGAAAAAATATTGTAGGAGCACTTGTGAATTTACATAAGCAGCACAGCAATGATAATCTTGAATCTGCACTGCGATGCAAAAGGTTATGCATCCCCCAACTGCTTATATCTTCCTCTATAGCGTCTTTTTTTTTGTCTTTTTTTTTGGTTTTTTTTTGGGGGGGGGGGGGGGGGGCTTAAAATGTGGAAAGGGCTGGGGCTGGGACGTTAATTACGGATTAGTGTTTGAATTGGGAAGTAATAATTTTTGAACACTCACATGAAGGGTATTCGTTACCCAACCCACAGAGCAACAATTGCTTTGATGAGTACTATGCGCTGAATCTTTGTCCACTAACTTATATCCCACAAGTAGCAACCTCAGAGAGTAAACAGCAGAGGAGAAAGTCCTCCGAGCTCTATAAAGGATGTTGACCAGCTGAAACTTATCCCATAATAAAGGGAAGAAAATAGGCTAAGACTTCAATTAATGAAAAAGAGCAACAGATGCAGAAAAATAAAGGAGATGCCTGGCGCATTGCGCATCACTAGGTTATAAGAAATATTTCTATTCCTTCAAATCAAATGCACAACTCATTGCCTCAGCCACTCCAGGGAGATGATAATCCTACTTCTAATATGGATTATGGGTGAAAGAAACGCACAGTGCCAAGATCCTCCAGAATGCATAAAAGATGCAATCATCAGAAAGAATGAATTCGGTGACAGAGGTTTAATGTAGCAATGAACTGATGAAGCTGAACCTACTGACACTAATTCCTTCTCCTATGTGTTTGGAAGATCAGTTGTTTAGGTCTGTTCAGGCAGATGGAAATAAAATTCATCAAGTATGGAAATAGTAATGCTAGCAATCAATCAAGGTGCCAATATTGTAAGCATGATCTTCAGTTGCATGGTCAAGCCAATGGGGGATACACCAGCAACAGCAAAAGGAAATCTCTAGGAAGATGACAGTAAGAGTTCATGAATTTGCAGATGAGGTGATTCAATACTTGCAGTCTCGATTATCACTGCAACAAAGCAGGTCACAATTGCTGCAGAGAAGTCCATCATTATCGGCATAGCAAATAAAATTCCCCCTTTTTTGTTCATGGCGGGGAAGAGGGAAGAAAACTGTAGGCATCTACTTTTACAATACTACTAATGTTTATAATGAATTCTGCATAACCAAACACACATCTAATCTAATCAAAGGGCAACTATCCCAATGGTCGTGTTGTACTTCCTAGAGGCGGGAAATCTTGACCTGACACGATAACACGACACGAACCCGACTCGAAGTTACTGAGAGAAACACGAACCCCACCCGAACCGAACTGAACCGATTTCCACCTAAAGTCGACAAGATTTGACTGCTTAACGTAAAAACATGTTATTTTTCAATTTTAGATAAATCTAAGCTATTTCCAAAGTCGACACGAAATTGACCCGTTTATTAAATGGATCGACCCGACCCGACCCGACCAGATTCCTAGTTCTAGAACTTTCCCTACGAACCTGGGGAAGGAAATTTCCCTGTTGAGTGCAATTGTACAAAATGCCTTAGCTCACTGTGTGGCCATCAAGCCCAGTTGGGGCCTTGTGCAATGAACCCAAGGGAGGATAGTGCTTTCTTTTTAAAAATGAGATAAAGTAGACATGTCGCAATCTAAATTTTTCATCAATTGACATAAAAGCCCATCCAAAAGCCCTTCATAATGGAATTCAGTAATCATAATTTATCAGAAAAATAACAGCATCCAAAATTCCCATGCAGTACGAATTCCAAAAAACCAGATCTTTAACAGCTGAAAGATGCCCTGTCAGAAAATCAAAACTACCTCTCCATAGCTAGAATAGCACCACTGCAAAAGGGAGCTTCTCAGAGATTCTAGGTCGTGCTGCAGTTTCTCCAACTCTTGCTTCCTTGACTCATGAGTTTCTAGACTGTATTCGAAATCTCGGATCTGTTTATGTTACAAGAGTACACACTATGAGACAAGATTAATAAGCAAAAGGCCATACTGAAGAATCCTGAATACATTTTACATAATTGGGACAAAATACATAGATCTTCAAATAAGGGGAAAGAAGATAAGGGACACAGATAACAACCACCAACATTCCAAGTCTGGGTCCCACATTAAAAGGTCTAGGATCTAGGGATATTCAAATGTAGAAGGGATGCAAGTTGAGAGACCAAGAGCCCCACAAAAAAGTTTTTTTTTTTAAGGGGGATGCATTATTAACCTCTTGCAAAAAAATAGTAAGTAGCAGAAGCATTAGATAATACAATAAAGCAACAATCCATGATAATACTATATGAAAAGCAAGTGAAATTCATTTTAAAAAGTATATGGCAACTATCAAGAAAACAGAATTTAAGTCACACCTAATATATACAAGCCAAACATAATCAATGTTTGGTCAATGACTAAAGCCAAACGGTAAGCTACCACTACCTAATAAAGAATTTTTTTTTAAAAAAAACCCTCTAATCCTAGACCACTCCTATATTGAGTCATGCCCTCCATAAGTCGCAAATGTTTTCAATTCTTCTTTGGTCTTCCTCTATCCCTCTTACACTTTGGAAGGGCAATCCTCTCATAACTCCGTGCAGGCATGTATCTTTACCTCTTTTAACGTGCGCACACCACTTAGGACTTACTTCCATCATCTTTCTCCACAAATGCCAGTCCTACTTTTTCTGTAATTATTTCATTCTTGATTATATCCAATCTTTTATACCCAAAAATCCAACTAGTCATCTTCATCTTTGCAATGATGAACCCTCCCTTGGACTTGGCTCTTCTTGACGAACCAACACTATGAGCCACACAAAAAAGCCTGTATAACCACCGCACACTAAATTCTCCCTTTTGAACTTATCAGGATCTTCTAATCAACAATACTCTGAAGGCATTCCTCCACTTTTCCCATCCTACCTTGATACCATACGCAATATCCTCGTAGATATCCCCTTCGTCTTGTATGATTGCATTTAACTATTTAAACTTCTTAACCCTTGGTAGTATTCTATCACCAATGGTGACTTCTTCTACAACTCATCCTCCCCTTTACTGAATTTGCATTCTAAATATTCAGCTTTTAACCCACTCAAGCTAAAACCCTTGTACTCCAAAGTGTTTCTCCACCAATCTAAATGTTGTTAACTCCTTCTCCAATCTCACTGATTAAAACAATGACACCGAAAAATAATGTATATCATGGAACCTTATCCTGAATGCCTTGCATGTAAAGAGTAAGAAGCTATGACAAAAATATCCTTTGGAAACACCCCCCCAACCCCAAAAACAGAGGGAAAAAAGGTTAAAAAGAGGGAAATAGAGAAGGGGCAAGGGAGGAAATGAGAACTCACCTGAAATCCTCTTTCACGTGCTTTCACTTTGAAGTTATCAGCGACTTTACGAAACATAGTTACTGTGTAAAGAGCATACTCATTGTCCTCATACAACTTTTTGGATGATCTGGGAACCTGCATAGGAGCAAATAAAATGCTGAATGCAGATATAGCTACTAAGGCAGAACATTGGCTCATAGTCTAACACGATTTCCCTCCACAGACAAACCCCCTAGAAAAGGAAAGTAAATGCACCCATCTACAGTGATCACATTATACTCAGGCATAATACATATGACCTAACTACAGCCTTCAGGCCTTCACCTCACAAAGAAAGGAACCCAAAAAACAACAAACGAAAAATGCAAGTAGTACTTATGGCTTACCACATATTCAGTCAACTTCTCATAACTTGACAACCAATCCTTTTGTGAATACTTGGGAACAACTGCCAGAAGTGCTATCAAATGCTCTGTTGTAACAATGTCCTCTGGCTTTACCAAGCTGGAAAGATCTCGGACAGCCAAGCTGAGATGAGTACACAGCATATCAGCGAATCAGATTACTAGAAATCACGTCTAAGATTGGACTGTGACAAAGATTTTGGCTCATACCTTCCAGTTTGTTTGCGGTTGATCGCACTGAGTTGACTCCGCACATTGTTATACTCAGCAACACGGACCTATCAGAGTGGGATTTTACTACCATAAATGATCACTGACAGCAACAGATCTCAACAAAAATAGCTCAAAGTATTATTAAACATGCTGAGAATGTCCAAAAACTGTTAGATAGCAAAGTTCAAATGAACTCAGATTATTTACATTAAGGCCCTATTCTTTTCGTTGGTAAATCCTAATTCATTAACCTCAACCACCTTCAACCCACTTCAACCCACTTCAATAAAAAAAATACGCACTTCAACTTACTTCAACCAACTTAAATCCACTTCCCACTATTTTAACTAACCTCTCCCCATCATTTTTTTTTAAAAAAAAAATCAACCCATTTCAACCAACTTCAACCCACTTAACCTACTTCAACTCACTTCAACCCACTTGAACAAAAAAAATACCCACTTCAACCTACTTCAACCCACTTCTACGCATCTCAACCAACTTCACCGATTTACCAACTCATATTTACCAACGAAAAGAACAGGTCCTAAGAAATCTTTATACTTCAAATGACTAACTTTGCCATGAGAGTTCAATGTGAGATAGGCCAGGCACATCATAGAGTACACTACAGAGGAGGTTTATGTACCTAGCACAAAATCTGCTATTTTATCTCTGGTGAATTTGTATAGAAACCTTCAACCGTATATTGCATGAACTCTTCTCTACAACTTAAAGTACCCATGTTGCATTAAAAACACGTTGACACTCTGATTAGGCTATATGGAACAAAGTTTTAGGAGAATGGCCAGACTTGACACATGAAAATTTATCCACCCTAGATAATGGCTGCAAAAATCCACGTATAATCTAATATATCAAAACCCAAGCAAAAGTAAACACCTAAAAATAGGTTTACAACACATGTTTATTGGCCAAATGCACAATTCAGAAGAGAAAAACTGAATTACTACATTGAAGAGTTATTGGCCAAAAGTCAAAAGAAACTTCAACTTTCAATCCACATAATGTGACCACACTTGACACAAAGATGATTTTTTTTTTTTTTTTAAGGTCTTGGATCCTTCATTTCATTGAAGTCGAGCTACTGTTGGCCCAATAAGAGGTAGAGCTCTCCCATCACATATTTTCTGCATTCACCCAACTCGAACCCGAGACCTTGCTTAAGGGGAACAAGTGCCAAATCACTTGAACCAACATGTGTTAGTAAAGATGAACTTATTTTCAATCGTCAAATCCATGACTTGCAAGACTTGGGAATCAGCTTGACATGTTACTGAAGATAAAAGGAAGCATGGCCAAGTTGATCGCAAAGATGTGATGCCAACATGGTACATTGGCTATGTTCATTTCACCAACTGTGAAATCTCAAGGCTAATTCAATGCATCCCCTCAGAGTTGCAGAATTCTATAAATATCAATGCTTCACTAGAAATCTTGGTGTTATCTCTGAAAGCTAAAAAGCCCTCCACAAATTTTTGGGCTCCTTCACAAATATCCAGTCTTCACCTAAATCTTTCAAAGATCTATTAAATATTCACAATTCCACTACAAACTTCTGAGTAGATCAGACAAGTGAGCATTGACGTTATGGCTTATATGCGGATGCATCTATAAGATACCAGATTTGATATTCCCAAACCTCGACTTCCAAGCCTAAATTCTCCTACTTAGTAACAAATTGTGTATGAATAATAAACACAGTTATCACAGTCCAAAAATTTGGCATTACACTAAATAAAAGAATAACGCAACAACCCAGGCCAATAGCATAAGCAGCCAGAATTGAGAAGGATCTAAATAAAACATATATTCCCTTTGCGCCCCTTGATTTCACTCCTATCCAGAATTGAGAAATAAGAAGCTCAAATTGACATAAGCAGCCACTCTAAGTCTTACATATTAGTCAAATGAAGCCAATGTGAAACATATAAACTTAATTGTTAAAAGTAAAGAAAGTAGTTGGGATGTGTATAGCCTTTTTGTAGGATGCTAGCTTTGCATCCAACCTTTTGTTAATGAAATATAATAATTCTGTTCTTGATCAAAAAAAGAAAAGAAATAGTAGCTGGGAAACCAAAAAGATATGTATTCATGCTACAAAACAGTACCTTCAGGTCATCTTCAACTTTCGCCACAAAACTATGAACGTTGTCAACAATCTCCCGTAAAGGAGACATAATGGGGTACCTCGCTTCATCCCAAACAAATCTAAATAAGGGAAAATTTTTCAAATCAAATTCCAAATTTCCAATCCACATCCACGCCATAAGTTGGTATACTTGTATTAAAAAAAAAATTTCTAAAAAACCCACCTTGTAAGGTAAGAGTCAATGGGAACTCCATCAACAGTCAAAGCACCGGCATTAACTCCGGATGACCTCTCCAGTTCATCAATCTGACGCCTGATCTTATGCGTCACTCCTTCGATAAATGCATTCGACTGCAAAATTTTGATTATTTCAAGCATCAAAATCCGCGTTTTGGCTAGCAAATTATACAATTAAATTCGAACTCAACTTCACATTGTTAAAAAATCGCAGGTTGAAGCTTTTACCTTAACAAGATCGTCGGCCAGAGCCAGGAGAGAATCTAGGGTCCCAACACGAAGATTAGGAACATTGAACTGGGAAATTCAGGAATTTCAACTACGATCACAATTAATGAATTTCTGAAATTTAAGTAACATTGAACTCTAAATCATAAAGAAATCCACAGTGATAGAAATTGAGAGATACAGAGAGAGAGAAGATACCCTGTAGACAGAGGAGTCAAAAGATTGCTTGGAGATGGATTCCTGCAATTGATTCCACAAAGAAGTAGGCGATGTTTCAATGGGAAGAGACACCATCCAGTATCTCGTCGTCATTTCGATCACAAATTCTCTCACACCTCTCTCTCTCTCTCTCTCTCTCTGTGTGTTGTGTTGTGCAAGAGGAGGAGGGGACAGATCAAGCTTCCTGACAAGGCAGACGACGAAGAGCGGAGAACATACAAGACAATACAACACAGAATTTTTTTTTTCTTTTTTTTTGTCGTGGATTTTTTTTGGGGGGGGGGGCCTTAAAGAAAATGCGGTTGACAGTTTAGTAGTTAGTTCTCCTTAAACTGTTGTTATCATTTTCTTTTATTTATTAGGATGCTATATTTTAAGTTGGGAAATTTTTTTACAAAAAAAATCTAAACAGTCAACTCAAAGTGATCAATTGATTTGTTCGAAATATTTTCATGACTTTATGTGCTTTTTATTTGTAGCTTTCAAAAATAATTATTACTTAATATTAGCAGCAATGAAATTGTAGATTGTTATTTATTTTGTACAAATTGAAAGCATTAATTGAGAAAAATAGCAAATGAGCACAACGACAATAAAATTCAATGAAAAAGAATAAAGGATGATATAGAAAGTTCCTATCACAATTTCTCTCCCAAAAAAACCCCAAAAAAAAAAAACACTATTGCAACTTCAAATTTTGTGTTATCGAGATCTCAGTTTTAACCACATTGGTAGCTCAATTTTAACACTCATATTATTGCAGTAGGCTATAAAAATTCTTAAAATGTAATGGTTTTTATCCCATGGTTTAGAATTTTCATCTTATTAACAAAGAGTATTATTCCATACCTAAAAATTTATATATTACTCGGCCCAAGTTACAAGCCGTAAGGTAAATGACGGTTCTTAAACTCCAAGGGGGGAAGGCTTTGTTACTTTGAGAGGTTGAGCCTCTTGTTTTGCGAAGAAGAGACCTAAACAAAAGCAAAAGTGAGATAGAACAATCAGAAAGTTCCTGCAAGAAACATTGAAAAAATACATAAATTTTCCTTCTGTATGTCTTGAAAATTTTATACATGGTCATACGTTAAAGTACATAACGTTGAAGGGATTTCTGAAGTACATTCAATTTCATCTACACAACATTATCGAATTTTCAGTGGATCTCTTCCCTAATGCTGGCTAGAAAAACTCTGAGCTCCCTTGCCTTCTGAGCATGATCAGGTGACATCATTTCAACATCTGAATCACTCAGATCAATAACACTCACTTGCTCTGCATTACCTTGACATTTCGAGACATGGCGTGCCCTTGGCTCGGGAGAAGGGCTCAATAGATCAATCATATCGACTTCGCCAGTGGGAGGAGGGTCTGACTGGAGATCTCTGGAGGCCTCCTCAGTAATTTTACCTTCATCTTGCTCGTCGAGGATTGTGCTCAACATCATCGAATCATTTTTGCTACTGCTTCCTGATGTTGGGGCTGAGCATAAAGAACGCCCTCTTCTCAGTTTGTCCTCAGCATCAAACTCAAGTAACAACTTTTGGGGTTTCAGGTCGACATTAGTCATGGAGGCTTTGTCTTCTGATTTCTCTGGTCTTGGGCTCAATAGATCAATTACATCCATTTCCATAGTAATTGGAGAACCCGAGTGGCAATTACGGGTGGGCTCGTAAGTAACTTTACTTTCACATTGCTCGTCAAGGAATGTTCCTGAAAGCATATGGTCATTTTGGCCGCAGCTTCCTAGTATAGAGGTAATTGGGCATGAAGAATGCACTATTCTTGCATTGTCCTTGGACTCGATCTCAAGTAAAAGCTCCTGGAGTTTGAGATCTACATTAGCCAGAGAAGCTTTGTCTTCTGATTTCTTTAGTCTTGGACTCAATAGATCAATCACATCCATTTCCACCGTAGTTGAAGAATCTGAGTGGCGAAAACCACCAGGTTTGCTGGGAATTTCACTTTCATACTGCTCACTCAGGAATGTTCCTGAGATCATCAAACCTCGTTTGCCACTGGTTCCTAGCGCAAAGGTACTTGGGCACGAAGAATGCCCTCTTCTTGCGTTGTCCTCATACTCGATTCCGCATACCAGCTCTTGGAGTTTCAGATCGGCATTAGCTGTGGAAGCTTTGTCTTCTGATTTCTTTGACCTTGGTTTATGACAGTTCTGTTTCTTCTTTTGAGCTCTTTTTTCCTCAAATTCTGCAATCTTCTCAGGACAAGCTCTGTAAGAATGACAGAATTACCATTTGGTAAGCTAAATACGGAATAATTCATTTTCCAATACTTCAAAAGACAAATATTCGCATTAATGTCAATCTCAGAAGCTAACAATCTTTCGGGGCATGCAGTCGGGGTTATGTGCACACTATCCATGCCTTTCACAGAACAAATCCTAGTTTGATGCTACTCTTTATCTGACCTCAAGTATCACTAGACAATCACCCTGACACCGGCATGTACACTTGACCCTCCGTTTTGGACTGGAAAAACATAAAATTTAAGAAAATGGGCAAGCCCAAGTTGTTAAACCAGTTAGATACTCGATGCTCCAAGATGGGTGTGATTCAGGCCATAGGACCAAACCCGTGATCAACTCTGTGCAAGTAGGTTTGAAAGGACACTCAGTCATTGCAGCCGTATATCAGAATCCCTTGGCATCATTCAGCTTACCAGACCAAACTTTCAATAACATAATCAATAGAAAGCAGAATCAGCAACTTGAAGTTACCTCTCCACAAGATCAGCAGGAACTATGGATGTTTCAAGGCCATCAAATTCCACCCATGAAACTTCAAAATATTCCCTACCTTGAACTCTTCTGCGCTTCAGAACTTCAAAAATAGGACATTTAATCGGCATCTGTGCATAGAAAAAACAATAATAAAGAACAGGTTAAGTTCACAATGTCACAAGTAGATCCTTTCTTGAGGTATTGAAATATAAACCTTTGAACATTTAATGCAAAAAGTTCACAATTGAAAGAATGAAATTAATGCAAAAAATGCACAGTTGAAAAGGGGGGGGACAATTCAAGATAGCCAGGGGAATCGAGATCAAATAGCCAAAACCTTTCCTTTCTTCTTCTCCTCTTTTCTCGGGGGGGGGGGGGGGGGGGGAGTGGAGCACATGGCTTGTTTATTTCTCAATTCCATCTATTTTGTAGTACCTGTACTTGCCGTTATCATGATTAATGTGCACTAAAATGAATATGAAAGAGTAGCTGGAGAGTTTCCTTGCAAGGACTACCACTCTTGTCAGAGTTGAGAACTCGGCCATCAGCTTGCTTCCTAGGCCAGACAGGGGATGAGGAGACCATGGTTTTTGGGGGGGGGGGGGGGGGGGGGGGGAGGGGGGGGGCGCACTACAGCCACTACTCTAGGCATGGAAGGAACAATATTCAGGGTTAAAGACTCTCAGGATACTTGGAGGACCTACCACCAAAGCTCAATAGTATTTGGCCACTATCCCACACTTGGCTGTACACTAGTTCTAATATCAGCTTTAGTACATGACACACAGAGACTTCACATATTTAGCATATTTTCACAAAGCTGCTCCTTTCTTTTTCACTCTGGCTCTATCTTAAGATACAGTGAAGCTTGATGTATATTTAGAGATATTTTCATCATAACACAGGGGCTATTTTCGATTAAGGTGAATTAATTCAGCACTGAATAGCTGTACCAATCCATGGACTTTCTCATTTCACCAAATACATCCTGAATATCTATTGCTCCAACATGGACATTAATACTTGACCCTTTATTTTCAATCAAAAAACATGCACAACTTTCAGAGATATGCGAAACTGGTGGAAATGTAGTTGTGTCAGATGTTATAGAAGAGATGCTGATCTCCCCCCCCCCCAAACCAAAAAAAAAAAAAAAAAAAAATTAGTTGGGCACCTTTTTTCTTTTTGAAGAAAAGGAGCATCCTCTATTTGCTTATTTTGGACATGTAAGGCAAGCTTTTCATTATGTTGATTTATGCAACGAGGTACCTCAAGTGCTTACTGGATTTCAAGGCTCAACACTGATCTACTTTCTAACAGGAAAATATAGCTGCTAACTAGAAGTACACTAAACCTCACATTCCCTTGAAATACAATCACACTCAAATTCAAGAACATCTACATAAAGATGACTTGATATGCACCTAAGCTCATGTTCCGTTCAAGAAAATAATCAGTCTAATGTTACAATAATGAAACTCTGTATAAAGAGCAAAAAAAACTTGATGTTGCAAATTCACTGTCATCAAAACGGCATCCTGCACCCCCACCCCCCAAAAAAGGCATGGAATTAAAAAAAAAAAAAAAAGATGAATTACCTTGTGCAGTGGCAGCACAAGTCCTAACTGTGAAGATGATGAACGCAAATTGGCATATTTCCGCAGCTCCCTCTCAGCAATCCTTGGAAGAATATACTCGTCTGATACATGTTCAACAACCTGACGTTAATCTCTACATCAACTCTTTTTAAAATCAAAAGAAAAGCCAATTTTGAGGCTGCAAAAAGCATCAGAAATCATTTCACAAGAGTAAATACAAAGGAAGAAAGAAAAGCACTTGAGCCTAAAAAGCCGCTCCTTTGGGGGGAGGGGGCCCAAAACCATGTTATCAATTTGAGGCTGGTGAAGTGGTGTGCACGACAAAAGCCTAGTAAGTGCAGACATATTGGGAAGTCTATGCAGGGAAGCGATGGAAAAAGAGGAAATTGTTTACCTTATTTGGGAGTCCAAGAAGGGAGGTGACAGAGTACATTAACCCTATTTCAGAGCTTTTACATGAAGCAAAGAGTTACCGTGAATGGTACAGTTCTGCCAGCCAAAGGAGGGCACTACACCACTGTGCCGCAGCCAAGAATATGGGCTATGCCATTAGATCCCCATCAGCCCACCAAAGGTTGGCCAGTTGACATGTTGGCCAGTCCTATTGTAGCTATCTTGTGGTTGTATTGTAATGCAGCAAGGCAATAGCAATCAGACAAAGCAACATACATATTGGGCATATGATTTACAGAAATTTCTATTAGCATGCTGCTGTATTTGACCCTTAAAACCATGATGCTTTTATTGGTACCACTCTTTTGGGCTTCCAGCAAAGTTCACTTTGAGAACAGGCATCCTAGTTCTAAATTAAGTTCCAAACATTTATTAAATTCTAAACACTTTCAGAAAATACTTCACATGCAAATGCATCCCTCTTTCGGCTTTCCCCAGTATTCAAACAAGGTTTATGAAACCTGCACTCAGTCATGACTATAGTCTATACTAGACTAAGAATTTCTGAAGCCCCAAAAGGCAGCGATTCTCAAATTTTAAAAAAATTAATTTGGGTTAGAGTGCTAAAGGATTTGTTATATTATGAAACAATTAGCTCTGTCAATGAACAATCTCCACAGAGACAGAGAGACCGAGACCGAGACAGAGACACAGAGAGACACCACAAAAATAGTTAAAAGCCCATACATTTCAAGGAACTGATTCCTAAATGATATCTTCCTTGCATAAACAAAGCATGAAAAACACAAGCACAGAGTAATAATGCTAAATTTGATCAGATATCTAATGGAAGAGGACCTGTCTTCTCTGGAGGCCACCCAAAGAACTGATCACATATCTGCTGAAGCTCAGCACGTTTGAAAGGATATGTAGCAAGAACGCTGCAAAGAAATGAGCATAATGATCCCCCATACATCTTGTAATAAAACTGAAGAGGTTATATCATCTAGATACAAAGAGAGCAATCAAGCAAAGAGAAGATCAAGCAACCCCGCGCCCCCCCCCCCCCAAAAAAAGGAAAAGCTTTGAAGATCTGCAAAAATAAGCACACAGTATTAATGAGGTGAAGCCAACGCTTGAATGCTCCCCCGCCTTTCTTTTTATGTGGGTTGCAATGCTCGATGTACTTTTTTGATACTTGCAAATCATGATAGGACTAATTTGTTGCCCTTCCACAATTGGCTAATCCTCACACCACTACGACCCACACCCCCCCCCCCCAAAAAAAAAGGAGAAAAAGAGTGTTGTCTGGATCAATTGGGTCAACCCCAGCGTGGGTAGGAGAGGCCAAAAAGGATTAGCTAGACTAGAAAAGTGGAAAGAAGACTGATCGAATTACTAATAAGGGACAACTAACACAAGTCAACCAATCAACAAGTGGCTCAGGGCGTTTGAAGCCAGGTTTGGACTTGAAAATAGTGAAGTCAACTTAAGCTCTGCAAAAACTGAGTCCACTCAGCCGATTAGCTTAGCATTCCTATATTAACAGTTTGGCGTAACAAGATGGTAAAGAAGGCCCAGGTCATAGAATGGGATGCATCACCTTGTGAAATCATATACACTTCCTTTCAGACCTTAGACCAGCAGGTAAAGAATTTGTCCAAGGCCTCAAAATCTTCCATTGCGAGTAGGGAATATTTCGGGCAATTCCACGGAACTAGGTAATTCTGGGACCCAATGATGAAGGCTGATTTCCAAAGTTTTCAATGCAGTCTTACATTTGCTCTTGGAAAGGTTTCACATGGATTTCATGGTCATGATGATCCACTTAAATTTTCATACGGTTGGAAAAATATTGTCAAGTCTCAATATCACTATGTCCAAGACCCCAAACCCCAAAATGAAGGCTATTAGCCACATTTAGTAGGTATCAAATTTCAAACTAGATATATTACTGATTTAAAAGAGTACATCACTAACAGCTCTTTAACTTGTAAAACTAAGAAAGTAGGAATTAACTACAAAGGTGAACATTGAGAATTGGAACAACAGGAATTGTAGTGAAATGAAAGCAAAGAATTACCTATAGACAGGATCAGAGTCCACTGAATGACATCTTGGCTTCATATATGCATCTATTACCCGCAAGAACTCATTGTTGCCTTCTAAATTGTGTTGATTTCCTAAGTGGCAATGACAGCAAAAGGTTATAGATATGATTTTCCATTTATTTGCAGCTACGCATAACAATGAACTGCAGTCCCTGACTTTGAAAACACAACTTCATGCTCCTGAGTAACACAGCCAGGTATAAAGAGTTTTTCTGAAACAAAAATTCCAATAAGATAGAACGAGGTTTGATGAAATTCAAGCAAGTAGATAATGTTTTCATAATATGGGAGGGATCAGGTATTTTGGAAAGCAATTGTAAGCTGTAACATGCTACAGTTTCTGTGGTTCATGATCCCCGAGGCCGATGTGGAATGCTCTTTTACGATGGACCCATACATGCCAAAAAAAATCATCAACCCCACAAAAGTTGCAATTGTCCCTTGTAATAAACTGCTGGTCCAAAATCACCAAACGAAAATAACAAAAAAGTATCTCCCCTCCCCCCTCTTTCCATCTCCCTCACATTTAGCCTAAATCACCAGTGGCCAAAACATTTTGGTGATCCTAGCTAGGGTCCATTAGACACTAGGGACGCATAAGTGCGTAACGGCAATGCACCATGCGCACCGCTCTCTCTTTGCTACCTACCCTTACAACCTCCTGGTTACTCATCATTCCCCACCTAGACATTAATATTCCTTTTCTTTCACATCCGTCAAATTAGCCACAGTTGTATTTTAAATCTGAGGAAGCTGCTCCAACAGGATCCAAGCTATGTTGTTGATGCTGTTGTAGACTTGTAGTATACCAGTATATAAGCACCATTTCTCCCCTTTTGCTGGTTCAAGTGCCACCGAACTCTTGCTATCCCTTTTCAAACCTGAACTAAGATTGTCTTCACTGTTCAGATATGCCTCCCTTTGGATGAAATTTGAACTCATAGCAACTATTCATAGAAGTTCGGCAAACTTTTGCTCAGTTATTGTATTGACCCCAAAACCGTTCTCTAGAACTGCACTAACTGTTATGTGAGTCGCTTTCAACGGAGGTTTGTAAGAGTTGCCACTAACCAGCAAGCATTAATCAGGGTCAGAGTCAAATCTCATCCAGAAAGTGGAAACTATATGAACAAAGATCAATGTCTCTCAATTGAAAAACAAGAAAAAGAGGTACAGTGATAGAAACACGAAGCAAGAGGACAAAGAAGAGAAAAAGTAGTACGTATGAAACCCTGATGTCATTCAGAGGTCACTGAAACTTGTTTCAGAAGGCCATTGATAGGGCAGCAAGGGGCAAAAGAAAAGGAAAAAAAGGGAGAAGGTTGACAGACAACAGATTCAAACTGATTTGATGAGAAAAATTTTAACCTAATGACATAAAACGCAGCTGTCTGCTAAGAGAGAAATTTCACATTTCAAATAGATGATCGAGGGAACTAGCATCGCTATGAGTTTTCTAATTTTCCAGTTTCTAGAAAACAAATTTATCTGATACCACGTTTTTGGGGGAGGGGGGGTTCCAGTTTCTAGTTGTTTGCTCACTATTACGAGTACTGCTGAAAATTTTACCAAATTTATATAATAGGTTACCTATCTCTAACATAAGTACACCAAGTCCTCCTTACATTATAGGAACTTTGTTTCTAATAAAAGTCCAAATCAAAGATGTCCCAATGGAGAAGAACACATAATGGTAAATCCATGCACCAAAGTTACTGCTGGAAGACTTCTGTCTCATTCAGCCAATTATAGAAGAGTGAAAAGCCTGTGGTTTGCAAGTAGTTCTAGTACCATCTTCTTCAAAAAAGCATGTGATAGATGCAGCTCCGGAGCAGAAGCATCTCTTAACCTAAAAACTCTTCAGTCTTCACCAATGCATTAAGGCGCCCTTAAATACATTTTGGGTAATGAGATAAGAAACATCACAATGTGCATTGTGCAATTAACACAGACAAAGAAAATAGGTCCATTAACAAATCAGGACGATAAGGCAACTTCTCAACCAGGCCAATATGTATGCAGATCATATAGCTCTATGCCTCTATATCCAATCTGATGTGAAATTTCAATTAAATGACGCAAGATGACCTCAACAAAAGACTTTGACTGTTACCTGAGATCTTGCCCCCCTCCCCCTTTCAAAATTTTCCAGAAAGCCAGAAAAAGCCAGGCTTGAAAAACTCATCATCCAGTTTGTAGTCCAGGATAATTCATAACAAAGTAACAAAATTAGACGCAGCATGCAATGCACAGATTTACATGTCAATATGACCAACCTGTGTACTGTTGTTGTTGATCCAGTACTGGAGGTGGAAGATTCTCTTTTCCACCACCCTTTGGAAACTGCCCCTGTTTCTTTGAGGTTTTCAAAGAGTTCAAGAAAGATACACCATCTGATGCAACCCGTTGAAGAAAGAGATCTTGACCAACTGATCTAATGACTTGGCATGCTGATTCCTACAACCAAGGGAGAAAACAGTAAGACCAGAATCCCTCATTCACTCGAGCAAAAAGGTACCACATGACACTAGGTGATTCTGAAGGAAGCTAATATAGTATTTCTGAACTTACAGGTCCAAATCCATGAACTCCATGAGAATAATCACTTCCCAGAAGAAGGGCCAATGCAATCTGGAAAAACAATTTAAGTTATCACCTGAATCCACACTCCTCGATTGGATAAAATGCTGAATTTGGAATACAGCATCCAAGAGCTAAAAGTACAGAAATTACAAATGTAGGACTTTAGGACTTTAAGACAGCACACTGACATAGAAATGATTATTGTTCTGCATCGCCTCACATACCTGTCCACATTCAGCTCTTAGGTGTGTGCATGGTCCAAATGGATAGCTAACTCTTAAACACTAGAGACTAATTGAGGTTGTTTCTAAAACTCGTCATGATCAGCTTACTTGTCTAATAAGTCCTACTTCACAAGGAAACGTAATAATTCAGTAGAACAATAATATAGCTAACAATGAGCAACAAACCACTTCAATGGCACAGTATACTTGGTGGATGGTATGGGACTGCGCTTTGTTTCTTTCATAATGAAGCATTAGGAGATCATGGCTCTGTAAAGGGTCAATAGAAACAACCGCTTGACAATTATATTGTGGGCATAAGGTTATCTACCCCCCCCACCCCCACCCCCCCACCCCCCGGGCGGCCCCAAAAAAAAAATAAGAAAGAAGAAGAAGCACACACAGACACATGCTAATGGTTTGATTTAGCTTGGTAAGGGACATTGACACAATCATAGGCACCGCAAATTTCCTCTCATGATCATCAGAAACCAAACCAGCACATGGATTGGTCCTGTTGACCAAATCGTACAAACAAGGAAAGATATTTCCATAAACATGCCTCAGCAGTTCTGTGGGCTTCTCAGACAGCACAGTGTAGAAAGAGGAAGTTACCAGAGAATGCTTTCCAAGTCCAAGTTTTTTCTCTATGTCTGTCATTTCGTAACAAACAACAAAGCCCCCATCTCCTGGTCATTGAATAAAGGCTATTTGTTAGAGAACAACTGTTCGGAAACCACTTCCAAAAGCAAAATAAATTGTTATCCACTCACCAAGACAGATATCTCTATATACAGTTCTAGCACCAAAAAGGAAGACATCTGAATCAGAAGTGAAGCATCCATCCTGAAATGACAGTTAGAAATATCATGACCTTGTAGGGATAATAAATGCACCTCTTATCTGGAGAGTTCCTGTGTTAGTCAAAGCATCCATGGAGATTCAGTGGCTGAACCCTAAAGCCGAGAAATCTCTATTTCAGAGCAACGACAACCATCTCACAACTCTCCGCTGCTAGTACAAAGACAACTTGCTGTAAAGATATAGCATTTTATCTGCACATCCATTGCTACTCTAATGTATCAGATAAACTTGTTTCTAGTATATTACTGCTAAATAATGGCTGGCGTGACAATTCCAAACGGACCACTGCACAAAGCTGATAGCCTATTCACAGTCCTTTCCATGATTCTTTTCCTTATAATTTAAGGGCTAACAATATTAATGCAAAAATGGTATATGTGACCATTGCAGCTGTTCGCTAACTGCAGAACAACACAGCACCTATTTGGGGCGCATGAAACAAGGTAGGCCTTTGGCTTGCCACAACCCAAATGAATAGGTCCAAGTGTCGAAGACCTCTGGCATAGGAAATAAAGCATAATCTACTCTGTGCAAAAGAGCTCAGAAAGTTTTTCTTACACAGATTGATTCCGAGTTCAACAAAGCACATTGCGCTTCAGCTTCTTCAATCCTGAAATATAATGAGAATAAGTTCACCAAAAGATCGTCTATTGTCCCACCACGACTCGTGCAAATACTTTACATAAATTTGTCCTAGGAGTTGTTTCCACAAATTAACTTCATCAGAGTGCTCAATGGCAGCTTACGAACAACAAATGTCGAAAAATGTAACAAAGAGGCAAAGACAACTGCAAAGAGAGAGAATATGAACAGCAATACAACAGTATAAACAAAAAGCGAGGCCAACTCTGCATTACTAGCAAATAGCAAGTTAACCAGCTTGCTAAAACTTTCATTAATGAGCTTAGTTGCTAGCTGAATGTTACAGTACAATTGAGCAAGACAGTCAAGTTACAAAAAAGAGAAGTTGTTGAACTAAGCTGGTGAGATCTAGCCATATCAGATCATGTGCCACCACAAAACTTAGCAAAAGGGACCCTAACATGAGTGAGTAGAGATCTACTGAAGAAACAATTACAATTTCAGTTGAAGCCCAAGAGCTTACCTATAGTTGAACTAGAACAAACCAATGATGTCGATTTCTTAGATTGCTAATGTTCATTACTTCTGCCCCCTTCCTTCAGATTTTACCTTCCTATAGCATAAGCATGTAACAAAGAAGAAATGGACCTAACTCCATTATAAATGCGTAAGCATATAACAAAAAAAGTTCTCCATCAATAGAAAATAGCAAACTTAACCAATTTATTTCTGCTAAAAGTTGTGTGTTCAGAGTACAATATTGCTCTTGCAATGAGTTTCAAGCTTTTTCCCCCTCTGTGAACAATGCATCTCAACAATGATGTCGAATATTCAATTGATAAGTCTGAAGCATGCCTTGAACCGCTTCCAAGATTTTTTGCTCTTTTTTCCATGACGGTTTGACCTTGGCACTTGATCTCCTAGTCCTTTTCTCGAACACCAACTACCATCATACACTATGATGCTAGGCAACATTATAATTGTAAATGACGGGCCACTAAGCCAGAGGAGGGGGGAGGGGACCAAGACGTTTGTCCTTCGATATGTAGCATCAAGAAAGAAGATTGCTACCATAGATAACTATAGTCCAGTGTAAGACAATGTAAGACACATAGTAATGAACCAACTACTAAGTTAAAGCTTCGTAGAAATTGCGATTACTCAACGTTCACAAGTTAAAATGTAATCAATGACTGCAGAAAGTAAGCAAAAGCAATGAACAGTACCCATCTAAGCACGGAATGCCGAGTGCCATGCCTAGGGTTTTTGCCTCTTTGATCATGCAAGAGAATTCAGAACCCCTATTTCTTCGGAGGGAAGAAGCCTTGTGTCCATTGGTATCATCTTTCGCAACCTACCTTGATTACGTGCAAATATCAGCGGATAAAGTGCTTTCCTTCTTTCCAACGTGAACAGAGGAAGAAGTCTAAGATGCCAACAAAATATTTACCTCATTCACTAAATTTAAGCGCTTTCTATATGTTGAAATTTTGACAGCCGGGATTCCACCATCTATGTCACAAAATTACCAGAATTTAGCTAAGATTATTCTCATTCATGTTGCAAGAAAATGATCAAATGGAATGCAAATATTAAAACACTGGCTTTAAAAACCATCTGAAATTATGAAAAACCTATTACAAAAGTGAGGGGAGATAAGCTACTGAGGTGCAGGATAAGCCTAACGTGCTAACCTGCACCAGTGTCTTTCCGATGAAAAAACAAGGCCATCCGGTGAAAAGAAAGGCGGTGAATGCAACTGAGGGGAAAGATAGCAATCTACGGGCAGCTTGACGGAGGTTCTTGTTCCAGGAGATACCAGAGGGTTTCATCAGCTTTCGCCTGCTGGTGCTGAATTGATTCGAGTAGCCGAGCGATTGCAATTACATCAACCAGGTGAAAATTCTGAACCTAATACTGATTTCATATGTAATACTAAGGGTAATTCACCAAAGTTGAACGGAAAAAATGTGGGACAGGGTAGAGATACTGGTCCATTGGAGATTGTCCGGGCATCTGAATCATGGCAATTTTCTGATGAAGAAACTGAGAACCTGAGACTTGTCGGGGATAGCCAGAGGGACAATCCGGGAGACCAAAAGATGTTTCTGCAAAGGGAATAATGGAAATCTTAATTTCCAGAAGCTCTTTCCTGCTAATCAAAGACCAAAAAATGGCATGAAACTTGAATACATGGAACCAGCAACGGTCAATGGAACTCCTGCACCAGATTCAACAGATGTCGAGAAGGAGGTGGAATTCTGGGTAAATTCTTTTGGTGGGGTATGCGGTGGGTTATACACCCAGAATGAATGTCATTCATGCCTGTACAAGGTTGCTAAACCTAAAGTACATATGCACAAAAGTGGGTGGATCATTTTTAGGTTTGAGAATAACGATGACAGGGACTTCATTCTCAAGGGGCCCCTGGACCTTGGGAGTTAAGGCCCTTGTCTTGAGGAAATGGAATTGGAATATCAGTTTTGATAAGGAAGAAATGGCAAAGGTTCCAATATGGATTAATTTGCCAGATCAGGATCTTCATGCTTGGTCCATGAATGGTCTAGGTAAAATTGTGAGTTTGTTGGATTCCTTGTATGCGGACCAGTGCACTTCCCTCCAACAGAGGATTTCCTATGCTCGAGTTTTAGTAGAAGTTGACCTGAGGCAACCACTCCCGCATGAAGTATCTGTCCACTTACCCAGTGGAAGGAAGATTATGCAGGCTGTGTGCATGAATGGGTGCCACACTATTGTGGCAAATGCAAAGGGCTGGGCCATGAGGAACAGGATTGTAAGAAGGCTGAGACTAGATGGGTGTGGAGGGAGAAAGCAGAGACTACTCAGGGTGGGAGCCCCTCTGGTGTACAACTTGAGCAGGCTGTTGTACAAACCTGTGAGAAGACACCTATTGCTGAAACTGCTGAGAGGAATAATATAGAGCAGGGTAGTGCTTCTAGTGCAGTGGGGAATGACTTTCAATCTAGACCTGCAACTAAACATTCAGCTAGCAAAGGTTCAAGGAAGAAGCTTATTGAATCCGATCTGCCAGAGAAGGATGTAGAAATGAATAATTCTTTTCATGTACAAGAGCAACTCAGTATGATTAGTGAAACTGCAAAGCAACAAAATGCTGGGAGAAGTAAGGGTGATGCTTTCGTGAGTATGGGCAGGTGCTTATTCAATCAATCATTAGCGCAGTGAAGATCTTCAGATGGAATGCAAGGGGTATGACTGATCTGCCAAAACATCAGTACAGTTTATTGGAGAAATAAGGTCGATTTAATAGGTTGTTTTGAGACCAGAATAAAGGAGGGTAACGCTAATAGAATTTTTGGTAGATACTTCAGAGGTTATTCTTGGGCAAACAATTACACTTTTCATCGAAATCGGAAAATTTGGGTTGTATGGAGGGACCCTATCAAAGTTGAGATAGTTCATGCCAAGCACATGCGAAGGGGAAATTGCTCATTATTGCGCATCTATTTATGGCTCCAATAGTAGAGAAAGACTTTGGCTGATCTTCTGGCTTTGTACACTCATGGAGGACCCTGGCTTTTGATCGGTGATTTTAATGTTGTGGCTGATACTTCTGAACTTTTGAGCTCTTCTCCTCCATGCTTGGGATCTACTGGTGACTTTGTGGCTTTTGTACAGAACTTATGCCTTACTGATGTGGCTGCGTCTGCACAAGCAAGAAGATGGCGATCTTGTTTGGTGCAAATTGGATAGAATTATGTGCAACCCTCACTGGCTGGCCTCTCAATTCAGCATAAGTGCACATTTTGCTGAGCCAGGTGTATCGGATGACGTAAGGATGGAGATTGAGATTCATGATCATATTAATCGCATGGATTCTTTCAAATATTTGAATGTCTGGGCAGAGCATCCTACTTTTTTCATTATTGATTATTGTACAGAATGTTGGGGGGAAGGGGGGAAATGTTACAGGATGTGCTACGTATAAGGTTTTTACTAAGTTGAAGCATATGAAACAGGACTTCAAAAGGCTACATAAGGGCTATTCCTGCAGTGTTTCTGATAAGATCAAAGAGGCGTTGAAACAGTGATAGGCATGTCAAAATGAGCTCCACAGCAAGCCTGATTGTGCTAATTTGATCACTCTGGAAAGAGATCTTACTGATAAACTGTTAAAATTCAGGAGGCTTGACGAGGCTATACTCCAACAGAGAGCAAAACAGCAGCACAATAAATTAGGGAACTCAAACAATGCCTATTTTTATGCTTGTCTGAAATCTAAACAAGCAAAAAATAGAATTCATAGGCTGGTGAACAATGCTGGAAGGGTGGTGACTGACCCTATTCATGTACAACAAATGGTTTTGGATTGTTATGAAGCTTTTCTTGGTACATCTGCTGACACTTCCGAGGTGCCTGCTGAGGTTTTTGAACAAGGACATTTACTTACAGCTGACCAAGGGAACATGTTACTGCAGATACCCAGCTATGAGGAGATTAAAGATGCAGTTTGGGGTATCCCTGAGGCTAAAGCCCCTGAGCCTGATAGGTTTGCTTCAGCATTCTTTGAAAAAGCCAGGCATATTATTGGGACTGACATTTGTCATGCTGTGCAAGGTTTTTTCCAGAATGGAAAGCATCGGAAAGCAATCAATTCTACCTTGATTCACTTATTGCCAAGGTTGACAATCCATCTGGTATGCAAGAATACTGTCCTATGTCCTGTTGTGGTGTTCTTTACAAGGTTATTGCTAAACTTTTAGTTAGGAGGTTGCAGTTGGTGCTTCGTGCTCTTGCAGGCCAACTGGCCAAGAACAAGGAGCTTTTGCGAAACGGAGAAACATACAGGATAATATATTTTTGGCACATGAAAGGGTCTATAAATACCGGAGAAAGCATATTTCTCCAAGGGCGATGTTAAAAGTTGGCATCAAAAAAGCCTATGATATGTTCGAGTGGATATTTATTTTGAGAATTTTGGAGGGCTTGGACTTCAAAATAAATTTGTTAACGTTGTCCTACCTTGCCTAACAGCATCTTCTTTGTTTGCAGTGATAAATGGTCAGCAACAAGGATGGATTAAAGGTAGTAGGGATGACGGCATGGGGATTCTTTATCCCCTTATCTTTTCGTTCTCTACATGGAAGCCTTGCGCAAAATGTGCAAATTGGCTGAGAAGCACCAGGGGTTCAAATATCACCCTAAGTGCAAGCACGCTCAATTAACTCATCTTATTTTTGCTGATGACTTCTTGTTCTTTACAAGGGGTGACGCAAAGGCTATTGCAGAGCTGATTACTTTCTTGCAGAAGTTTGGGGATATGCCAGGCCTAGAAGCTAATGCCTAATGCTGCCAAGACCTATCTATACTTTGGAGGAGTTGAGTAGAGTCAACAACAGGCTAGATTAAGCTCCACAGGGTTCTCCAAGGCTGAACATCCTTTAAGGTATATTGGAGTACCTCTATTTGTAACTAGAATATTATATACTATGTGTCAAGGACTGGTGAAGAAAATCATTGTCAATATCCACCACCACTCCACAAAGTTCTTGTCTTACGCAGGAAGAAAACAATTAATTGATTCGGTACCTTTTAGCATTCAGACTTTTTGGTGTTCAGTTTTCTTGCTACCCAGAAGAGCTCTTGAGGAGATTGAAGCAGCTTGTAGGAAGTTTTTGTGGGCAGGCAGGGTTGATGGGAAAGCCTTAGCTCTCTCATCAGCTGGGACATCATATGCAGGAAGTATGAAGATAGTGGCTTAACCTTCAAATAAGTATTGAGTTGGAATGAAGTTTTGATGGTGAAACTCATTTGGAAGATCACACACATGAAGGACGAAATTGAAGACACTTCGATTTGTAGGCATTATCTTCAAAAGGGGGATTTTTGGAATATTAGAGCCAAAACAAATGATTCGTGGGCCTGGAGAAATATTGTAAATTAGGGATGAATTATTGGAACAATTTGGCAATGCTAATAGTGCAAAACAGCTCATGGCAAAATGTGCTGCTCAGGGGAAATTCCTGATGAGGAGAATGTAAGACAAACTGCGAGGGAAGCGCAGAAGATGCTTATGGAGCAAACATTTGGGACTCTGTTGTTATGCCCAAGCAGTCATATGTTGCTTGGCTTGCTGCTCATGACAGGATGAGCTAGACTCATGCATATACAAGCTGGGGACTATGTCCTGTGTTCACACGGAATCGAAACATGTACACACTCCATTTTTTAAATGTGCTTTCGGCCATCAAGTTTGGACTAGCATATTGCAGTGGCTGGACGTGAAGAGTAGATAATGGGGACTGAAACGTGGGTAAAGCTGGTTCTACAGAGCAGGGAAAAGGAAGGCAACGAAAGTTAAGGCTTTGAGAGGTGCCTTGCGTGCCACAATCTATCTTGTGTGGCAGGCAAGGAATTTCATGAAGTTCAGACAGCCGACTTCAGCAAGCTCCATTGTTTATAGAGTCAAATTCATTGTTTGCAACAGGCTACAGAAACTTGTTGGTGATGACAATCTGTATGGTTTTGTCTAGGCAATCTACAGCCTACAACTGGGCATGTAAGGCAATTCCTGTAATTATTCCCATTTTGGAGCAATGAAAAGCACTTTCCTTGTTCCCCCCAAAAAAAAAAAAAAGAACAGGGAAATGAAGTAATACCTGTTACAAAAATAAGGCTACAATTCAAAGCAATAAGAGCCCTGAGTCGGTGAAAAAGACCTCTAAGGTAAAGTTTTTCTTTCATAGCGCAGTGTGATCTATTCACATTCTGTAGCTGCACCATCCAACATGAGAGATCTATGCACACCCTTTTGTTCCTGCAACCCCAATATTCAATGGAAAAATTACCGCAGGTGATTAAAAACACAATTCATAAGCCCCCCCCCCCCCGGCCTCCTCCCAACCCAAGCCCCAAGAAAACACTCACGTGCACACACATGCACACACAAAAGGAAGGAAAAGAGAAAAACATAAATGATTGACAACTGCAAACCAAACAAAGAGGCAAACAGAAGTTAGGGGAAGAAGCAGTTTAAAAAACAAAACATAAGTGGAATCCAAGAATCAGCAGTTTAAAAAACAAAACACAAGTGCAATTCAAGAATCAGCAGACGTCTGGCATTGACAATGGTAGACAACTTCAAAAGAAACTTGTTGTGAACAAAGATGAAAGGAAAGGAACCACCCCCCCCCCCCAAAAAAAAAAAAACACATACACACACACAAGTGGGAAATAATTACAACAATGCGAGGTATAAACCATAATGAGTAACACCAGCAAGTAGGAGCTAAATTAGTCAAATATATTAAAGGGTTCGAGGATCAAGCACACGTACATCAAGGGTTAGCAGAAAATGGGAATAACTGACAACGGATAATGAACCCAATTGAACATTGAATAATTACCACTACATACTTCTACTGAATTCGGATAAAACAAAGAACCAACCTCTATATGAACCAAAATTAAAACCAAAAAAAAAAAAAAAAGATCCAGCCTACACAAGTACATAAAAATTTAATAATATTGGAAAATCCAGTAATTCAGAGCAAACTTGGCAAGAAGACACTAATGGGTCTTAGGATTGGCACACATCTTCATGAAAGCAGAAATGGAAATCGGGGGGCAAAAAAAAAAAAAAACTCACTGAAGATGATGAAGCGGCAGAGTTTTCTTGCAGGATTCTAAGACATCCCATAAATTTTTCACCCCCATTTCTGCAGAGAGAGAGAGAGAGAGAGAGAGAGAGAGATCCAAGCAGCTGTTGGGAGGAGAGCATAAGAAGTACTGGAGAAATTTGCAATCTTGAATTTGAAACACTGAAATTTGATCGTTGGGGTTAACTGAACCGGGCTCAGGCTGAACCGGGGTGCTGTCTTCTTTTGAGGCTTGGCTCACGCCTCACCGTCAGAGTCTCACGGCTGCTACGCCCATTTTGTTCTTCCCTCTTGTTTTTTTTTTGTGGTCGGAGGTTAACGACTCCTAGCTACTTCGTTTTGCAATAAGTAACTGCTCCTTAAATGTTCATTGTTATATCAAATCTCTTCTAGCCACTACTAACTGTTCATTGATAATTATCAATTACTCCTAACTGTTTCTAAATATTCATATATGTTTTAATTTCTAATTTTAATCGTTAAAATAAATAGATCTAAAATTAAAAAACATACACATCTCTTAATTTTGACAGACCTTTCTATCCCGTCAAAAAAAAAAATCAAACGTTTTCTAAGATTGAGCTTGGGACTAAACAGGACATTGCTAATTAAAAATCTATTTTCAACAAATTACCATAGTAGTGATCAATTTAATATTGAGGCATTTTTATTTACCCTATCGAGGTTTTGGTAAATATTTTTACGTCCTTGAACTTTTGAATTATTATTTACCCTCATTCACTTGTGTGCAAAAATATTACAAAACCCAACAATTACAAAATGATTTTCATGCTCTTGAAATCGGTTTGATTAGTTAATAGTACGGCATCATAATTTAAGGGGACTACTTGGTGCCTTTAATAATAAAGACGTCGATTTTCTTACCCAAACATGGTTGATATTGAGCAATTGAAGAGAATGAGATGAGAGAGAAACCTATCCTAAAATGTGTAGGAAGGTTCAAACCGCATCATGGGTAATGTTGTGAGGTTTGCTAGACCATGGCATCCTTAGCAGTAGTTTCGGTGGTCATTGTCATGGTTGTTGTTAGTCACATCGATCAGATTGAAGTTTAAGAGAATCGGATCAGAGCTAAATTAAGTTTCAAACAGGTAGAGAAGAAATGGTAGGGGTAAAAAATTTATAAGCATGAAGGACATTTTTATAATATTAAATACTTTTGCACAAAGGTCAATGACAGTAAATAATAAGTCAAAAAATTCAAGGGCATAAAAAATATTTACCAAAAACTCCAAAGGGGTAAACGAAAACACCTCGTTTAATATTATTAACGAATACCAAGTTTCAAATCCCCTCTATGGCTATTAGGCATCATGAAAAAATAATTAAGGGAGGAGTTAGTATCTAAGTTCAAATGTAAACTGGAGAGTGGAGACTCGATTAAGGGAATTGATTGCTTCGATGATTTTTATACACTTTTTTGTTGTTGGAGCTGAGACAAAAATATTGAAACAACAGTCAAAAAATTCTTACAAAAAAATGGAACTCATATCCAATTATTATAGATATATGAATCCAATTGCCAACCTGAAATCCACTGCGATACTGCATTGAGCGGGCTAAATCGAATCTGAGAGGCTATCTTCATCCATTAACATTCAGAAATCCTATCAAAGTAGTATCAAACAGATCTCAGAGACTGTCACACGTTCCTTTTAACACCCAACAACAGCGCATCTATGAGAAATCAATCAAAAATTACAGAAAAGGCCACGCCACATCTCAATATACCTACAATTTGATATTGAATAGAGATTCTTAATACAACAGCACAACACCGGGGCACTCCCATGGGGCCATCCGAAGAATGCCAGAGAGGTGCATACTTGATCTCTGTACGCGAAAGCATAACCCGATCTTGTGTTTAAGGGGTTGACACTTGACTTCATATTCTAGCCATATTTTCTTTCTGGAACAAGGTCTTCTTCCTTAAAAGAATCGAAGAACAAGGTCTTATTCCACCAATTCAACAATGTCATTGAGGTCTACATCAGCAATTATCGTCTTTCCAAATAGTGTAAATCCAACAGTTGCCTGCAGCAGTATAAATTAGATGCTCCTCCAAATATTGATAGGACAATGATGAAAATGATGAACACATTTTAGCATGAGATTACTTCTACATGGGTGGAATTGGAAGCACATACCCTTCCATTCTTTCGGTCCAGCGCCTTGAGAATGCCTGAAAACTCTGCAAAGGCTCCAGAAACAACTTTAACAGCTGAACCTTTCTTAGGAAGCTTATTGGTTCTTTCTTTCGATGCGGGCTCCAATGATTTCCCGGTCCGCCTTTTTGGTTTGTCCTCATTCTGGGTTTCTACGTCACTTGTTTGAGAGTCAAGATTTGATGTCTCAACGCCTGGCACTACTTTCTGCTCGTTCTGGAAGGCTTTATCAGCTTTCTCCTGCTCTTCCTTGGCCCGTCTGAACATTGCTTCCATGTCATGTTCAGATACTGGTCTGGGCTTGATTATTTGTCGTTTCCTAACAAGATGTGTACCATATTTTACTCCACTAGCATCTTAAGGTGTATCAAGGAACTAAGGAAGTAACGGGTAACAGTGAAGAACCAGATGTTTCACTCTTTCGGGGGGAGGAGGAGGGGTTAGGGCCTATGGGGGTTAGGGTATGGGTGGTGAGTCTCAGAAACCATTCTACATTTAGACAAAACAATACCATTTTTCACTTCAAGCCAAATAGTCCAAGCTGGTATAACAACCCCCCCCCCCCCCCAAAAAAAAAAAAATCCCGTTTGTCCCCGTACCGACATCTAGCAAGGCTTCCAAACAACTTCAGAGGGTTGTTGAAGGTTGAACGACGCATGGAAGATAAGACAGATAAGGCTAGGGAAATGAAAACACGAAGCATTGCAGCTGAAAGCTGAAAAATTGCCCGCTAGTGACTCTCATGACTTCATAGAAAATCAAGGTAAGTGTTCTCTGTTATTCTCTAAGCAATTGTTACATACAACGGGAATTCATTTCACACCAAAAACCACAGAAAAAGGAAAGCAGCATAACTTCTACGAAGGATCTTCTGAAATCCCCAAAAATGTGGAAGTGGTGAAATTGGCTTACGTATTTCCAACTTTGGATCCAACGAAGCCTCCAACACCATAGCATTCTCTTACGAAGTCATGTAGTTCCTTGTTCAGCACACACCTCAAGAAGATACATCCAGGAAGCAAGGGTTTAGACTTGACAGAAAAGGATCCATTCTTCAACTTTCTTTTCTCCTGAACTGCAGGAATGTACGTCTGCAATCAAACAGTGAGACTCGTGCACAATGTTATCCATATTTGTTTTACTCCTCATCTACATTCACTAAAGCAGCTCAAAAATTATACCCTTACAATGCAAGGACATAAGTGAAACATTTTTTTAATATATTAATAACATAAATAATAGATAGTTTTTTTTCGAATAATAAAAATAAATTGATGTGTCAGATTATTTAATTATCAAAAGTTGAACGCTTTGCTAGATTCTTTTTTTGTTGTAACAATATTTTGTTCGTTCTTAATTTGAACTCACTTTTTTATTTCATTTATTCAGTATTTTATTGTTAAATGATTATATTTTTGGAGAAGAAATTTTATTATTAAATAGTAATGACTATATGACATTGGTCACTTAATATATAGAATTGATATTGCATTACAAAATAATTATGTTTTTGAATTACAATTATTTCTTTTTCTTTTGTCATTAAATTATTTTAAATTCCTCTATATATGTATCATAATTATTTATTTACTACTGTTTAAGAATTGTCTGATATATGAGACGTCTTTTCTTTTGTGGGCAAGTTTTAGTAGATAAATGGACCGACTTTTTTATTTACCTTAATTTAATAAAAAAATATATTATCTTCCTACTAATGACTACATAAGATACGTGAAAAGTGCATGCAAGAATTTTGGCCAATTGTTATTTTAAGTTCAATTAAATATAAATAAGCAATAAAAATGTATTAATTTTAAAGGAACTAATAATTTCAGAACAGCATAATTATTATTTTTTTGGGTTATTATTATTCCTTTTATTTTTTTCCTTTAAAATAACTTAAAATTCCTTTTGTTTTCATAATATAATTATTTATTTACTATTTTTTTGTCAAAATTTTCTAATATCTGTAACATCTATGTTTATGGGCAAACTTTATGGGCTACCTTTTTAATCTATTAATGCAATGAATATTTTATTATAGTATATTAATAAATATATAAGATATGCAAAAAGTCATTTTTTAAAATAAATATAGCATTGCAGTAGTTAAACCATGAACGAACATTTATTTAGTAATTAATTCTACGTGGCATTACACATAGCATCCAGCATCCTGAGTGCCGCCCATGACACATGGCACTCATACGTTGATTCCACCTAACTTTTAATATATATATGATGATATGATATATGATGATAAGATGATGAGGCCACCCTCATTTCTCTGAGCTAAGCATCAGAGTTGCAATCTATCATTCATTTAGCCAAAAAGGGCTTAGCTGCTTTTTTTTTTGGGGGGGGGGGGGGATTTATTTACTTTAGCACGAGCTCCATGCACTCAAATCCTTGGTCTGCACCAAATAGAGTCCTTCCACAATGAATCCTCCGACAAGCTCTTGGGTTCAGAAGATAACAATTCTTATGAATTAGGATGCACAAAGAACTTAATCTGAAACTTACTAATGCATGTGATAATTCTCCTCAATCACAACTGGTATAGAAAAAAGGGTTTCTTCCTTCAACAATTCAAAAAGTAGCTAGAACTCTTCACAAGACTAAAATTTTGGGATCCAAACACACTTCGACATACTTCAGCATTGTTATTAAAGAACAAAACGCCTCCAGAAGAATAACCAATAACACCAATTCTCATACAAACAACCAACCCACGAAAAATTCTTTCCCAAATTCATATTCCACCACTTACCCAACAAAAAATTTTCAGTCATAAACAGCCAAACAAGAAAACAATCTCGGAATTACCTTAAACTCCATATCAGGGTAGTTTTTGGCAAGGACACGAGCAAGGCTTCCTGCTTTATACTCAAAAGACCTGCGACTAATCCTAACGATCCACCATTGAGGACCCAAAAGGGACAATTTATCGAGATTAAGTTCCTCAGTCCATGACGCATACATCTTCTTACGCTTGTTAGGAAGCCTCATTTCCAATTCTTCCCTCCGATTGATAGCATTTTCCTTTCTCCTCTCGTTCCGAAGCTTCCTCCTCTCTCTTGCTGGCAGTTTCTGATGTTCTTCATCCTCAATCGAAGAATTTAGGGTTGCTGAGATGAGCATAATATGCCTGAATTTGGGGGGAAAGGGTAGTGAAGAAGAGGACGATGATGAGAGAGAAAGAGAGGAGAGGGAGGTTGTACAGCAGCGACTCCATTGTAGAAGTCCTTGATTCATTTTATCCTCCTCAAAAAAAAAATCATACAACGGAAATGTCATCCTGTCATTTTGTGTACCTCGCCCCCCCCCCCTCCCCCCAAAAAAGGAAAAATTACCAACAAGTGTTGCTTAATTTTAATATTAGTCGTAATAACGTACTTACACACGCTGAGATTTGTTTAGAGCCACGCTGCACGAAGCATCCTGCCTTGTCAGCTCTTTGTTTTTTTAAGGATTTGCTGTGTTGCCCTTGACTTTTTACTGCTCCTTTTAGAGGTAATGTTAGCTCTGAATAGGGATGGTAATGGCACAGGTTAGAGATGAAAAATACGCCCATTTCAGGCCCGACTCAGCTCTCAAGCCCTTGTTTTCGCCCCATTCCCTGTTGTGGGGGAAAAAAATTCCTCCCGTCCTCAACGAGGATTCAATGCCTGACCCTAACGAGGATTCAATCCCCGATGAGCCCCAACAGGGATTTTTACCATAAAATTTTTTCTCTTCCTATGTGAAACTCAAATTACAAGTTGGATTTTGGATGAAAAGTCAAGTTACCCAACAAACTTAGCTCAATTAATTATACAAAGTTCTTGTAAACTCTATGCAATATAAATGTAACAAACTTTATCAAAGTTTACAATCCATTCCAAATTAAAGTTTAAATAGTTCATGAACAGGGATTATATAGCTATGGTTTTTTTCAAGTAATTTATGTATTTAACTTTAATCTTATGTTCATAAATGAAAGATCTATATGTAATTTTAATTACAAACGAGGACGGAGATGGAGTTTTTTCTCCAATTGATGATGAGAAAGCTGGGACAGGTGTAACGGCCCGACCCTAATGATCATATTAATTATATTAAATCATCTTACTTACAAATTAATCAGGCTGGGCCTCGCATTTCAATCTAATATTTGTTTTCATTTTATCTCAAATCAGCGTTCCCTTCATATATATATATATATATATATATATATATATATATTACCATTACAGGTTGAATCGGCAGAATGATCTCGAAGTGAATTTTGATTACTCTTAAAACAAAATTAAAACAGTAACCGAAAACTATGCACTCAAAACAGAACAATCCCAATCGAAAATTCATAACTCCTAAAAATACACATCCAAAATTCATCAGAATTTACAGAAAGTTTTCAGACATCCTCAGCAATGTACAGTCAAAATTTCATAATTTTTATCTAACCCAATATCCCATAATAATTCAAGATATCAACTGAATTTTAGCATGAAATTACAAGGCAGATTCGATCAAAATTTCATAACTAATAAAATACACATCTAAAATTCATGAGAATTTACCAGAAGTGGCCCAATATCCTGGGTAACTTACAGTAAAAGTTTCGGAATTTTTCGTGCAGTTCATAATTCACAGAAATTTTAATCTCAAGCAAGCAAGCCCAAAAAAAAAAAAATGGTCAATGCCGGTCAAAGTCGATCAAGGCCCAAAAAAAAAAAACTTAGATTTTTCTACCTTTTTATATATATATATATATATATATATATATATATATGCATAGGGGGAGGGGGGTTGGACACACCCACACACACGGCAGGGGAGGGGGAAAGAAAGAGAGAGAGAGAGAGAGGAGGGGAGAGAGAAAGAAGAGAGAGAGAGAGGGAAGGAGGAGAGAGAAAGGAAGGAGAAGAAAGAGAAGGAGCCGAAAAAGGAGATTAAGGTTTTGGATTTTGGAGCAAATTTCAGGTGAGTAATTCTGGATTCCTGGGTCTGAAGATTTACGTTTACAATTTAGTATATTAATGATATTAATATCAGTTGGTCGAAGTCAATCGTATAGTTTCATGTTGCAATGTTTAACTAATTGAGGTATCGTGATTGTCAATTATGATATCATTAAATGTGGGTTCAAAGTTATAAATTTGAAGGAAAATTTACCTGATGATTTTATACTGAAGTATGGTTAATATTTTAATTATCGTAAGCTATTGGGTTGAATGGCATTGTGACAATTTTACTGAAAAATATATACAGACTATTGTTGAGGAATTTGTGATAAAAAGTCACGAATTTGGGGATACAGTTTACAAGTTAGGAGTTCCAAGCGTGTACTTTCTGATTATGGATTTTTCATTAAGATATTATGTTTGGGGAAAATGTGATTATATGAGTTCATTGGGAAAAAGCTCATGTCTGGCCAAGGCTATTATAGAAAATTCTCGAGTGATGATCATAGTAGAAACTGACGACTAAGCATGAACAATAAAGGCCTATAATGAGAATAGTTTAATAGAGTAAGGATAAGTCTCACACTTATACCGGTTATTAGAACAAAATAGCGATAACGCCATTGCCTCCTGTTATGTTTGCGACGTTCATTCAGCAAACAAGAACGGAAACAAAAATAAGAAAACGTCAAGTCAATAGCTTTTTACGTGCTAACAATTAGTACATAGCTCAAGGGATTCAATTAGTTATTAGACCAAGAGATCCAAGCAAATCTCATAATCCTGCACTAATCAAAAACAGAATCACGTGTGTAAAGCAGGAATGAGGCTACATCTGTCGATTCAAGCTGCAAACGCCCATTTTTCATTACAAAGGAGAGAGAATCTCAAGGACCAGGTACGTACGCTGCCTGTGCTCTTCGAAAATTCACATATTTCTCAGCAAAGTAAAGTAACACAAGATTCATTCAATGAACCAAGTTTCACAGTGTTTTGTCATATAAACAAGTGACCCCGATCAGTGACCAAGTATTGGGGCTTATGCCCATCAATATACCCGCGCGCGGCGTCAACTCAGGCTTCTCGATCGGCCTGGGGGGTGAGCACCCAAAGTATGATCGTTTCAAGATGTACATCGACCAAGGGGTTCACTTTCAGATAATAATCAGCAAGTCAATTTCAATTCGTAATGCTCTCTCTCCTGTTTGCAAAGCAAAATGTTTTGAAATGCGGCCGGCCCAACGAATTTCACATAAAACTTATTTTACTGCATGGGATTGTACGTATTGGGCTTCGGCTCACCATTCCAATGTTTTATGTTTTTTGTTTTAGGCGTGGGAAGAATCGAATAGTCATCCTCCTGTGGCACCAGAAAGCAGCAAAACAATGGACATTACTGATCGCCAGCCAGGCAACACTCACAGTGATGATAGGTTAGTAACCTGGGGACTGTGAGATGTTATTTTGTGAAACATAAAGACAATAATAATTAGCATGGGTACATCAAATTATCACATGGGAGATAAATGATATGAGTAGAGAGGTTTAGTAAATCAGAGAGCCTTGTTCCATTCCGGAACGGCGGTAATGCCTCCAATCAAGGGCTTCCACTACAAATCAACAGTAAATAGGCGATTAAGTTACAGTAATCAGACATTAAAAATTGGGGGCGTTACAGTTATGGTATCAGAGCCCAGGTTTAGCATCACTGTGAGCCATAGGGATGTCCATGCGGTAAGCTAGATCAAGACGATAAATATGTAATCAGGAATTTATACGTTTAAGCGCATCGTGGAGATGTTTTAGGTCTATCGCAGAGTTACAAAAAAATGAGAATGTTGAGGACCTATCACAGGATCATGGATGCTTTACCATAATCATTGAGCACGAGCAGCACTATTGGGCGCTTTAGCTTACGTGATACAAACTAATCTTATATTGATGTTATGGGACAAGATCAGATGTCACACCAAGGGAGTGTAGTTAAGACACCTATGAAGTATATAAGCCTATAGGGGCTATCGACTACTAGGTGCTACTGAATCATTATTCCTTAGACACATGTTTGGCAATGGCAAGGGCAGTTAGTAATAAATGTGTGGGGAATATTTATGTTTGGAATATTAGGGGACGTGCTGGAATTCAGGTCGTCGACCTAGATCATAGAAATATGTATGTCTCCATTTAGGCAATCCACATCGGGAATATATGAAAGAAAGTTCCATAGTGTGGGTAGGTCGATGATGACTACACCTATTAATCAAAATTTACAGGTACTTGGAAATTATCATGAATTTGGAGACCACTATGAATGGGTTTTAGCGGCATACCTCGGAAAACACTTGACAGTAAATCACGCACATTTAGAATGAAGTGACGAAGGTAGATCAATATAATTTTGTGAACGTTGACAGTCGCAAGATGCCTATGCTAATGTACGTAAGTTAAGGAGTGACTTTAGTAAATGATTATATGAAGAAACGATTGCGGATACATGGTTAGTGCGGTATCAACAAGTCTGAAACAAGAGTTGCATGGGGAGCAAAGTGGTACCACTTGGCGGATGAAACATTCATAACTAGTTTAGTAATAGCGCAAGGAGTTAGCTTCCAGTAGGCTCTAAAATTTCGCAATTTTTAGGGTTAGGAACCTTACCATGTGAATCATGCTTCATGTTCCCCCCCCCAAAAGTTTTAGTGGACATTATAATCTCTACACTGGAGTTTACACCGTCTTTGGAGACCCAGAAAGAAAGACATGAATCTCTGATGCAGACCATTCAGTAGCAATTGGAAATATTTTCAGAAGTTTTTTTGATATTGTAAGGAAAATTACAAGATATAGTGAGGTAGGCAGATTCGATCATGTACAAAAGTATATTTGGGTTTACAATTGAAGTTAATTAGTGATCAAGGATTCAAGAAAGACAGTAGCAATAACTTCTCTTATTATGGGTTAGGTCATGTGCATTGAGGGGCTTAGCAAAACTCATCAGACGAAGTAAAAGACCTCCAGGGGGGAGATTCTGCCGTATGGAGCACTAGGCAATCTAATAAGTAAGTTTTTAGGATTAACAAGGATCAGGAAAAGACGATCATCTACAAATATGAAACCGTAAAGAAGGGTTAAGGCTATACCAACCATATCTATGGGTTGTTGTTTTGTGGAAACATAACCACTGAACCTCCTTGCCAGAAGAGAGTAAGATCTTGGGAAACAAGTAATCATTGGAGATAGGATTGAATGTTAGGGGCTATCGATGCATTACTAAATATGTTAGTAGGAAATTAATGAGATGAGTTAAGCATACATATATATGTTAGTTGTTCGGGTCACATAAACATATTGCAAGTGGAGGTGGAGATGTCAAATTTCAAGGGAGCATTTTCATAACTAACACACCTTCAGGTACAATGATAAAGGATTGAGGGGCACTAAAATCCATGAGATATCTGGGTATCAATTAAAACCCTGGTAACCTTCCCCTGATTCCTCTAAGTTCTCAAAACCTTAGCAACACGAATTCCAGTATTAATCCAAATGGGGGTCCACTGATCTTTACGCAATTGCTAATAGGCCCGCTATCTACCTAATTAGTATTCATAACATCCTTCTCAACATCTTTGGCTACCACATACAACTAGTTACCACCCTTATTATCCAATAACATATGTTAACCCCTTTTCACAAGGGTTTGCAAACTATGCGATCGTTGCGGCAATGCTTCATTACCCATCCCCTCCTCCATTGCATTTTCTCAAGATTGCTTTTTGCTCAGCTTATTCACCAAGGCTATTCATTCAATGATAATGTGATCTTTTCCTTCCCCTTCATATCCAATCATCACGTGGATAACTGCTCTTTTATTATTTGATTTTGGATTCGCGCACAAGCTTTGGATACTATGCATTTCATTCTTATTGCCCTCCGTATCTAACTTATTCATACTTATCGCTTATACCCACTCCACCTACATCGCGGCCGTAATTTCATTATCCCGTGTTTTCCAACTCTACCATCGATTCCTGTCAATAAAAATCTCACATCAGCCATGTTCTCAAATGCATTTAGCCAATGCTCCACTTCATTTTTAATCATCTTGATTTATGTACTGGTATCGTTTCCTTGCTATTCCACCCCCTCGACCCTGAGCATCTGCTCAACAGATCTTGATGAATATACGAAATCTTACTGATCCATTTGTTGTTTGCATTAATGCTGCTGTTCCGATCGGTTCTTATGTTTGCTCCATGCTTAACCTTTGCCTTTACTAACAACACCTGGCCCTTCCTTAATTTCATACTCCTAGAAAATAAGGTGTATGTACCTATTTTCGGCATTCTTCAGTATGTCCGGGCAACTTGTTGTTCACTATGAAACCCATTCTTGTTCAATTTTCAGCGGATGTCAGCATTCTCAAACTTTTGGCTGTCCTCATTCTCTTCTTCAGTCCCTCAATATATGCATAATCCATAATAACACGTCGCCACTAACCACTCACTAATCAGCTAAGTAGTACGCCTATTGGGACATAGAACACCATCCCTTTGCCAAATATGGGAGTATCCTGGCTATATCAACCCCAACACACCTAGATTATGGATGAAAGGAAGAGCCTAGCAGACTTTGGAATTGTTAAACTACATACATCACCTTGTTACCTTCTAAGACGAAAATTTATGCCTCCCCAACACCTTTTTAAACACAAGCACCTGATAAGTTGGAGTAAGCTGGCTAAGCATGAAATATAATTACATTCATATATTTAAGTGAAGGAATACAAAAACGTCGAATTCATTGGTCAAATATGATCATTGGAGCTGTTTCATATGCACAACTCAACCAAATAAATAAGTATCAATTCGACGTTACATTTAAGCCATCCCAGCTTAACTATTCATACCTTTTAAGTTTAACATGAATCAAGTCTCTAGTTAAGCATAAATGATTCACCCACAAGTCGGCAACCCAGTTATCTCACCTCAGCTCAGTTTACAGCGCCTAGTACATGCTCTGTCCATTCACACCCAAATTCGTCTAGTGACATAATTGGGCTAATAGTGGTTAAACGACCACCTTATTGGATACTCCGATCCTTTATTATCCTATTTCATATTCCGTATTTCATAAAGACCGCATCATGCGTTACAACAAATCAAGAAGGCACAATAATACTTATAGCTGCCGCTCATATGACTCAGGAATCTTCTCTTATGAACATGTCCTCATTGTGCACTTTATCTCCAAATGGCAAGCAGTCATTAATTTCAACTTCTTGCTTTATAGAACCATCCCAAGTTACTGTCAAAATCATTAAACTATTACATGGACTTGTATCAACCCTCTACTGACCCAGGGCTATACTTGCCGAATATAATCAGCTTTTCAGTCTCTTTGATCTTCTAATTAAAAGAATATATTCTTCATCCCATCTCTATATTCCGTACTAACTTCTTCAACGGAGCTACTAATCTAATCTCACCCTCAAATTCAGGATACCAAAATGCCAATAAGACACATCTCAAACCCACAAACCAACATGACATACACAAAACGGATAAACCTACGAACCTATCCAGGACAAATGTTCATTCGGGCACACGGGAACAAGCTTCCAAAGAACAAATCCACGATCATAGGAATGCGAATTCATGGTGTTAACTTCACTGTTTATTTCCTTCATGAGCAATGATTCACACCACCACCATGCCCGTTGCTCTTATCCATGAGTATGCTCTGCTCATTGATTTGAGACTTTTTCACAGGAGCTTCTACAGGCCAAATCCAAGTCACAACTTTCTCTCACTTCTCATATATCATTTCGAATTCCACCCCAAGCGAGTCGTGAAATCCAATATAACTATTAAGCCTACCAAGTTGGATATTTTCTTGATTCTCAATAGATGCAAAACTCACAAACAAGCGCACATGTAGTCACTTTCTTCCCTAGCTACAAGTTCCACGAAAGTTCGTGAATATTCTTTCCCCTTAAAAGACTTGGCCAAGATGCACCACATGACTGCATAATCAATCTCACTCAATCTTCATTATTGCTCCCTACACACTTCCTCAAAAGACTTCCAAGAATCAGCAAACTCAAAATGTTCCACTGAACTTCATGAGATCTTAAAAAAAAAAAAAAAAAATCATATGAACAATCTAGAGGGAAAAAGTTTCAAAGGTACCTTCCAAGTATACACTGCACAAAATAATGTCGGGTTTACACCTAAACAGGTCAGTTCATGAACGTATGCAGAATATTCTCACATCCCACAATTCAGGAATTATGTTCCAAATCTATATCATATTACTATGATGGAGTCAATGCCCGTACTTCGTTGTAGTACGGTAAGGAAAATCTGCAAGTTTCGAGGACGAAACTTATTTTAAGGGGGGAAGGCTGTAACGGCCCGACCCTAATGATCATATTAATTATATTAAATCATCTTACTTATAAATTAATCAGGTTGGGCCCCGCATTTCAATCTAATATTTGTTTTCATTTTATCTCAAATCAGCGTTCCCTTCATTATATATATATATATATATTTTTTACCATTGCAGGTTGAATCGGCAGAATGGCCTCGAAGTGAATTTTGATTACTCTTAAAACAAAATTAAAACAGTAACCGAAAACCATGCACTCAAAACAGAACAATCCCAATCGAAAATTCATAACTCCTAAAAATACACATCCAAAATTCATCAGAATTTACAGAGAGTTTTCAGACATCCTCAGTAATGTACAGTTAAAATTTCATAATTTTTACCTAATCCAATATCCCACAATAATTCAAAACATCAACCGAATTTTAGCATGAAATTACAGGGCAGATTCGATCAAAATTTCATAATTAATAAAATACACATCTAAAATCCATGAAAATTTATCAGAAGTGGCCCAATATCCTGGGTAACCTACAGTAAAAGTTTCGGGATTTTTCGTGCAGTCCATAATTCACAGAAATTTTACATCTCAAGCAAGCAAGCCAAAAAAAAAAAAAAGGTCAACGCCGGTCAAAGTCAGTTTGACCGGTCAAATTGACTTTGACCGGTCAAATTCGGTCAAGGCCCCCCAAAAAAAAAATCTTAGATTTTTTCTACCTTTTTACATATATATATATATATGCATGGGGGGAGGGGGACACACCCACACACACGGCAGGGGAGGGGGAAAGGAAGAGAGAGAGAGAGAGAGAGAGAGAGAGAGAGAGAGAGAGAGGAGAGAGAGAAGAGAGAGAGACAGAGGAAGCAGGAGAGAGAAAGGAAGGAGAAGAAAGAGAAGAAGCAGAAAAAGGAGATTAAGGTTTTGGATTTTGGAGCAAATTTCAGGTGCGTAATTCTGGATTTTTGGGTCTGAAGATTTACATTTACAATTTAGTATATAAATGATATTAATATCAGTTGGTCGAAGTCAATCGTATAGTTTCATGTTGCAATGTTTAACTAATTGAGGTATCATGATTGTCAATTATGATATCATTAAATGTGGGTTCAAAGTTATAAATTTGAAGGAAAATGTGCCTGATGATTTTATACTGAAGTATGGTTAATATTTTAATTATAGTAAGCTATTGGGTTGAATGGCATTGTGACAATTTTGCTGAAAAATATATACAGACTATTATTGAGGAATTTGTGATAAAAAGTCACGAATTTGGGGATACAGTTTACAAGTTAGGAGTTCCAAGCGTGTACTTTCTGATTATGGATTTTTCAGTAAGATATTATGTTTGGGAAAAATGTGATTATATGAGTTCATTGGGAAAAAGCTCATGTCTGGCCAAGGCTATTATAGAAAATTCTAGAGTGATGATCATAGTAGAAACTGACGACTAAGCATGAACAACAAAGGCCTATAATGAGAATAGTTTAATAGAGTAAGGATAAGTCTCACACTTATACCGGTTATTAGAACAAAATAGCGATAACGCCATTGTCTCCTGTCATGTTTGCGATGTTCAATCAGCAAACAAGAACGGAAACAAAAATAAGAAAACGTCAAGTCAATAGCTTTTTACGTGCTAACAATTAGTACATAGCTCAAGGGATTCAATTAGTTATTAGACCAAGAGATCCAAGCAAATCTCATAATCCTGCACTAATCAAAAACAGAATCACGTGTGTAAAGCAGGAATGAGACTACATCTGTCGATTCAAGCTGCCAACGCCCATTTTTCATTATAAAGGAGAGAGAATCTCAAGGACCAGGTACGTACACTGCCTGTGCTCTTCGAAAATTCACATATTTCTCAGCAAAGCAAAGTAACACAAGATTCATTCAATGAACCAAGTTTCACAGTGTTTTGTCATATAAACAAGTGACCCTGACCAGTGACCAAGCATTGGGGCTTATGCCCATCAATATACCGGCGCACGGCGTCAACTCAGGCTTCTCGATCGGCCTGGGGGGTGAGCACCCAAAGTATGATCGTTTCAAGATGTACATCGACCAAGGGGTTCACTTTCAGATAATAATCGGCAACTCAATTGTACTTACGTATTCTCTCCCTTCTGTTTGCAAAACAAAATGTTTCAAATGCGGCCGGCCCAACCGATTTCACATAAAACTTATTTTACTGCATGGGATTGTACGTATTGGGCTTCGGCTCACCATTCCAATGTTTTATGTTTTTTGTTTTAGGCGTGGGAAGAATCGAATAGTCATCCTCCTGTGGCACCAGAAAGCAGCAAAACAATGGACATTACTGATCGCCAGCCAGGCAACACTCACAGTGATGATAGGTTAGTAACCTGGGGACTGTGAGATGTTATTTTGTGAAACATGAAGATAATAATGATTAGCATGGGTACATCAAGTTATCACATGGGAGATAAATGATATGAGTAGAAAGGTTTAGTAAATCAGAGAGCCTTGTTCCATTCCGGAACGGCGGTAATGCCTCCAATCAAGGGCTTCCGCTACAAATCAAAAGTAAATAGGCGATTAAGTTACAGTAATCAGACATTAAAAATTGGGGGCGTTACAACAGGGACAGGGATGGGGATGGAGTTTTTTCTCCAATTGACGATGAGAAAGCTGGGACAGGGACAGGGATGGGGATGGAGATTTTTCCCCCGGCAGGTAGGCAGGGATGGGGACGGGTTCAAATTTCACCTCGTCCCCGCTCAGGAATTAAGTCTCGTCCCTGTCCCTGTCCCCATTTCCATTTGAGGAAATACTCGTTAATGAAAGCCTTTCAGAGCACATCCTAGGTAAGAAGGAGTTGGGCTTCTCATTCAACAACGAGTGCTTAGCTTTATCTGTCGAGGAGACTGGAAAAGGCCTAAGTCGGATAGCATCGTCGAAGATCCAGTTGTACTTGATTGTGTCGCATTTCTCTAGAAAATTGTGAATGTGTGCACTAGGGTTCTTCGAGGATTGATCGTAGAATGGGTTTTTCTCGATAAAGTTAATGAAATCCAGTCGAAGCTGAAAAATATTGGCTTCAATTATCAGCCTTAGAATGGAAGAATCTGGTCGAAGCAAAATAAGAAATTAGGCCAAGTTAAGTGATTATCAGAGAAAATAACTAAATTTTCTCAACTCTAATGTGAGAAGTAAAGGAATAAAGGAGGGTTTAGATACGAAAAATAGTTGAAAATATGGGTTTACCAACTCCCTTACTACATATGAGCGAAATTGATACTTAAAATGCTTTAAAACCTCAATTTAAATAAAATCGGATCAATGTATTTTGTAAAACGAAAGCCATTTTTGATGGATTTGAAGTGTTTTCAAAGAGTTCTCACACTTTTGTCTAAACAATTCAAAATATAGCTCAGAATAGGCGAATTCTAGAGTTATAACAAGTAAACTCTCTTTTTAGGGTATTGGATTCACAAGTTAGTGTTTTTTTTTAGATGAGTGCTACAACCCATGACTTATCATATCCCTTGAGGCTTCTCAAACAACGGACTTCTGCCCTCGGCGGGATAGTTTCAACTAGGGTTCTCGCTTTCTCCAAGTCTATTAGAAACTAGGGTTCCCACTTTATTCAGGTGCACTCCCTCAACTAAGTCCCATATAATTAGCACTATTCTCCTAGCACAAAACATCTCAAGTGCATTTTTCCTTCAAACATGTATAAATGAATCAGTTGTATCAAAATAACCTTGGCAATAATAGCATGGGTTATATAAAGAATTTATGACACCTGGGTTGTAAAACAGATTCACTAAGCACTTGTAATCACACATGTTAAGCAAACCAATTCTCATAATGTTTATTGGGGAAGGATTCAAATCTCATTTCAAAAATCGAGCAATATTCAACTCATTTGAAATTAGGCTTCTTCACAAAAGGAAATTTTAGCCCTTGAATCAAACAATTTTCTTTCAAATTCGATTCAAAGCACGAGTAAATCTTAAATCACATATGAACTTTGATCGACTTGATTTAATGGCCAAACGGACCATTCTAAACTTCATTCTAAGGTTGCTCTAATGTACATCCCATTATAGTTCAAAAGGGTTGCAACTAAGGAGTTTTTTCAGGAATTAACAAAGGTGCATTCCTCACTTCGATTCTAGTTTGCTCACATCAAAAGTCAACTTAAGTGATCTAAGTTTATGGGGTAAGTTAGTTTGCTACTTCGAGTTGAAGATAGCGACAACTTTATAGTATAATACAGAAGGCCTTGTTAAATAATTTTTAGAGGTTAACTAATTTAAACTAACCTACAGGCTTGATTCAAGCAATTCTGACAGCAATTTAGTTTTTTTTTTTTTTTTAAATATAAGGTCTCTCTTGGGTAAAGGATTTAACCAAACAGCCGCCTACAATTCAATTAGTCCACTTGACAAGTTCCATTTCCATATCCAGCACACAGCCGCAAGTCACACACCCAAAGGAAGATAATAGAACAGGACTAGAGCTAACCCAAGTTTAGCTGTTGTTCGGTCCACTGAACCAAGCAACAATCTCATTCCTTTCCTTTTCAGTTCTGTCTCCAAACATCAACATCGCTGCACATGAATTTTTCGCTAAGAACCAAGGTATTGTTTCAATTGGTGGCACGTCGTGCTTAGGGTCCCCCAATTAGACAAACAAGTTTAAAGACACAACAATTTATACAACAGTAAGATGAACACTGTAAAAATCAACAGTAGCTCAGTATCTCGAATTCCCCTATCTCCCTCTGCCAACACCTCCCTAAATTTGGATCTAATGATCCAAGCCAATTGATGTCAACAACTAAATCGGCTTCGCTAATCTCACACAATCTCTCATTGGCCTAAATTTAATTAGCTTACTAATTTCACATGATCACACAATAAATTAAGAAAATTTAAAAATTAATTTACATAAATTAATACACTAAACTAATATGAAAATTTTAGTCTAGCTTAGCAAATTAAATTATTAATCTAAGTACATAGTTAGCTCGAACTTAAAATTTCTTGAGTATTACAATATGTTAAAAACTTATCCACATTGTTGCTCTACCAATTAATCACATAAAACACGATGGTAATATGTTAAAATTAAATGTGGTCTACACAGCCAAAAGAAATTAAGGCACTATTTGATAAACAACTGTCAACTATTTATATTAGTTGTTAACTGTTTAAGATAGCTGTTTGCATCAGCTATTTATAGAAAAAGTATTTGGTAAAATTAACTGTTTTTAAAAAAGATGTTTAGTAAAATTTCATTTATTCCCTTATCTCTAAATTACTTTTAAAAATAATTTATTTATTAGTTATCTTATTTTCTTTTTCAAAAAGAATTAAATTGATGTCATATGTACAAATTAACTTCATTGATCAAGCCTTAATTTGTTACTAGTTGTGCGTAATTTGTATTCAATTAATCTTATTTTCTGTTCAAGTTGTATATATTTATGTGATGCTTACATCTCAAAATATTATTTTGTTATTTGTTATTTGTTTTGTTGTTATGAATTAAAATTTATATATTCAAGTGATTTGATATGTGATAGATTAAATTCAAATAAAAAAGCATCAATATCACTACAAAAGGCTAATGATATGTGGTGTAATTTTTTAAACTCTTATATAGTTGTTGCCATTTTCACAAAAGCTCTTCCTAAAAAGCTAATAAAAATAACTTTTTAAAAAAAAGCTATTAGGATCAAAACAATTCTTTAACCAAATAATATTTTCAACTGTTTTGATCAATTAAAATAGCTAAAACCCGCAAAAAAAAATCTTTTTCTTCCAAAAACTCGTGCAACCAAACACCTCTCAAATATGATCAAAGTTAGAATTGCTAATAACCAACAAAAAAAAATTGTATTACTTCTAATATTATTATTAGTATTAAAAACAAAAAAAGGAAAAGAAAATGTCAACAAACGAAAGCATTGCTACTCGAGTGTGGAAAGTGCTGGGGAAGCCCAAGTACCAAAAATCCACGGAAAATATTACCTTACAAACATATGTACCTTATTAGGTACATATGTTGCGCGTACAGTGCACAACCTCAGACTTATAGTAATTAAAAACGACTTAATTTTGCTTGTTGGCACAAACAATTCACTGCAATTTGGGAAAGGTTCCCTGCAGTTAGGAAAAGATTCACTGCATTGCATAAAAAATTCATTGGATCAAATTCAGATGTAAAACTGTGGAGTCAATGCTGGTGTTATCCATATTTCACCGTTGCCATTGTTGTACCACAATCGCAATGTGGCTAACATATGCTTATATAGCTGAATGGTGTACATATGCTTATATAGCTGTGTTGATATGCAGATATTCTTTCCAGTGTTTCAGAATAGATATTACTTTGTTGTGTGCTTCAATTTCTTAGCAAAGAAGGTGTAGATTATCCATTCTGTTAGTCACAACAATGTGGACAATGGTGCTATTCTCGTTTGTGTCAGCGTCTTGGTAATTTTCTATATTACCTTTTCGTCATTTTGATATTCTAATCCTCTAATATTTGAAGTTACCTATTATAAATGTATACTACTTTTTTTTCCTAGGTTCGGTGCTTCTCAAAGTATTTTCCTGATAAAATCCCCAAATCAGCTAGGGGTAAAGCTATTTCTATGGAGAGTTTGCAATTGGAGCAACTGAAACTACCGCGGATGGAAGTTTCAAGAAAAGTTTATCCCGACTCAGGGGTGTATGTAATGCGACATTTGGAGATGTACATAGAAGATGTTGAGAAATGGAATACCGGGTTTAAGAAGTTCAATGTCAGTTCACTTTTTTTTCCCTTGTTATAATTAAGTGAATTATATCATCAAAAGTTTTGACAAGTTTTTTTGCTCTCAACAGGCACCCTTGTTGAAGAAGCCCATTCATCCTGTTTACTTACCAAGGGCCACGTCCAGATGGATTGAGAATATAATTACATGTAGTAAAGGTTCATATGTCTAGCTACATAGATCAGCTATGTATCGAACAAAAAGAAATATGGCTTGAGGCTTGAAATCCTCAGGGTCCTCATTGGAGAACTCCTTATAGCTCTACAATGCCCTATCTTCCAGCAATCATTAGAGCTTTTCCTAGTATAATAATCACAATATTCTGAGACAAAGTCTCAAAAGAGAGGAGATTAATGGCCAATCTGTCTTAAAAAAGAACTTAAATTTGCTTCTTGACTCAAAAGGTTCACTGCAATTGGGAAAAGGTTCCCTGCAATTCGGAAAAGAGTCACTGAATTGCATAAAACATCTCAATTTTGCTTCTTGGCATAAAATGTTCACTGCAATTGGGGAAATATTTCCTGCAGTTGGGAAAAGATTCATTGCATTGTATAAAAGATTCATTCGATCAAAATTAAGATGTACAATTACAAACAATACCCTATCATTGAATAGAAATCAATGGTAGCATGCACACCTACAACCACCAAAATAACTCTAATATCGATAAATTCAATCAGCTTTAATATCCACAAAATATTAAATTGTGTAAAAAGAAATGATGGTATCCCCATGCTATCAATTTTGACATTCATAGTGTCACCAAATATTTCCAAATGCACCATATCCGACAGACGTCGTGGTACATGCCACCTGCATCAACAAATATTTTGTCTTTTAATTATAAAATTTTTCTAACTATATTTGTTAAAATATAAAGTGATCTTGTAATTTATTACCTTAGTAGTTGCAGCTCCAATATTAGTGTTGGACATGCTGGGATCCTCAGGAGGCCGTAGACCACTTGTTATTTTCAAAAACCACATAAGTTACTCCTTTAATTATGAAGTGAAAATAAAAATTTTCCATTATTTTTTTAATTAAATTTTGAGAATTTGAGTACAGTGATACCTCAGTAATTATTATGTTCATTTACTTATAGTTGTTCTATGAATAGCAGAATTTGAGACTATTAATCGTTCTTATTTTTTGGTGTATCTTTCCAAAAATGCAGTGAAATCTTTGCAAACTGCAGTGAAATCTTTGTATACTGCAGTGAACTTTTTGAGTAAATCAGTGTACCTTTTTTGTCAGCTTATGTGCAACGATTTTTGCTATTACAATCATGCCTTTGGGGAATTTTGTCGAACACCTTATATGCAAAGAATGTTGACTTTAAAAGTTGCACTAGGTAGACATACTTTACATTAAAGATTGATATATAATTATTTGTTTGAGGAATTTTATCAAACATACCTCCAGCATGAACTCCTAACAGCTGTAACTCTTCAATAAGCAAATTTTTTACCTCAACTATAATTTGTTCCTCAAAATCCATTGATTTAATTGTGTATTCTTGCTAATTTTCAAAGAGAGTTTTCTGCCTCAATTATGATTGTTTGTTTAAAGATGAATCATGTAACTAGTGCTTTGTATTGCTGAATCATGATGAACGTTTGTATGGTGGGTCATCCAAATTTAAAAAGAGAAGATTCAATTATAGCATGAATAAGGGTAGTAAAATTAGATTTAGGGGGTCTAGTTAAATCAATCTTCGATCTAATCAAATTCAAATTTGATTTATTAGGCTCAAAAATTTTAGATTTATTAGACAAGATAGTGAAAAATCCCTTTACATGGATGTGTATATTAATATAGTACAAGGGTATGTACGAGAGACTCATTAAAAATCCACCTGCCTTTCCCGCTGTGCCTATTTTACCAACTCCCGATATTTTTCTCTCCCCTCGATTATTATTCTACTGCTGCATTTATTTATCAGAGTTGAAGAAGAAAAGATAGAGACTTCCCACAGACCTCTTCTGTTCACAATCACCAAAAATGGCGATTGAGCTGTGGGAATCTCTGAAGCAGGCAATCACGGCCTACACCGGCCTTTCTCCGGCCACTTTCTTCACTGTAGTTGCTATGAGCTTGGCCTTCTACTACGTCGTTTCGGGCCTTTTCGGGTCATCATCGGGTCCGACCCACAATCAACAACGGTCCATGGAGTTCGAGCCGTTGCCACCCCCAGTTCAAGTTGGGGAAATTACTGAAGAAGAGTTGAAGCAGTATGATGGGTCTGATCCTAAGAAGCCGTTGCTTATGGCCATCAAGGGCCAGATCTATGATGTCACCCAAAGCAGGTTGATTAGATTGATCTTTTTACTCTATTCTTGAGCTGGGTAATTGGGTTTTGATCCAAAGTTTTGATTTTTATGTAGTTCTTAGTGTTATACATATTTGACTGTTCTGTTTTTGGAAAGCTTTTGGGGTTTAGATTGGAATCTGGTGTTGGGGGCTTGGGGATGATTTTGTGTGTGTAATTGCTTTGTTTGATTGGTCGTTTGCCGCTAATGATGCTTTTGAGGGATGGAAATTATGGGCTTGGTGTCAAAACTTTTGTGGGTTTGTTTGATTTTGGATATTTGAGACTTGTTGCTTCTATTTGTTGTTCCAAGGGTTTTGGTAGTTGTTGTTGCTGGGGCTTTTGTTTTGAGCATTGAAGAACTTTGCTTGTTCTTTCTTCTGCGGCTAATTAAGATTTTTGTTGGGTTTTGGTGTGTTAGTTTTGTGGGTTTGTGTTTGATCAATTTTGCTGCTGATCAATTTTATGGTTGTAGTCCAAGTTCTCAGCTTTGCTTTTCTTTCCTGTCTTCCGCACGTGCTATTTGTTAATATCAGAAAGCTGGTTGCTTATTGATATATTATATGTTCTATCACAATATTAGTGTATCAGAGTAATATTCTGGAAGAAAAGAGTAGCTCAGGGATATCCGGGGTTATGATCACTGGTCACTGCTAGTGAGGTCCTGATGTGCCAGTTGAAAAAACAAAATATTTAGTTGCTCCAACCTTTCATATGTGATTTGTTCCCAACAGTTTTGAGTTGCAACTACTGGTGATAACCCATGTTGAACTACCACATGAATGATGGTTAGATATTGTGTAGTGATGGAGATGTTGGTAATAAACTGGTGGGTTTTCGGAAATGGAAACTTAGAGGCATACGGAGGGCCAAGTTTTTCGAGTCTTTGATTGTTTGTTTCTCTCCTAAAGTTTTTCCCTTTAGGGTGGTGTGTAACAGTGTAACTTTACTGGATTGGAATTGTCAAGAAAGATCTAGAGAATGATATGTTCTCCTTTGCTTTTAAAAGCTCCCGAGTTTAACTTGGCATGCATCTATGAAACAAAATGATTGGAAACTGGTGGGAAGGCAGCTTTGGTCCTAGTGAACTCTAGTAATGCGGCGGTGATTGCTAGTTATTTGGCAGTTCACTCTACTATTCTGGTTGATTTGGCTTACTGTGAGAGTTTCCTTGCTTGCCATTGTCCTAATGTTGCTCTTTCTGGACCCTTCTTCGAACGGTCTGTTTTTATGAACCAACTGTGATATGCGTATGTCTTGCTCAGCTTTCATCAAGTCTAACCATGAACCTGGCAAAGTCCAAGCTTTTCTTGTACCTGTTCTTAGCGCTGAAAGGGCAACTTTGTACTCATAGTGATCAAAATGTATGAGAAATTGCGCAAAATTACACTCTCTTCTCCATGGTGCTTGCATGGTGAGGTTAATGTCTTGCTAGTGGCATATACTTGCGAATCTATAAAACTATATCATGGTCGTCAATTTTTTTCCCTTTCCTGATTGAAATTTTCAGCAGATTCTGGACTGCTTTTTCTGGGGACTGAGATTTAGGAGAGAGATAGACTCTACTTTTCTGTAAGGGTATACGAATTATTGCATGAGATGAACAAACTCTTGATTGATATGTATTGTTTCAGGATGTTCTATGGTCCAGGTGGGCCTTATGCATTATTTGTCGGCAAGGATGCGAGCAGAGCTCTTGCCAAGATGTCGTTTGAAGAGCAAGATTTGACCTCGGATATCTCAGGCCTTGGTCCATTTGAGCTTGAGGCCTTGCAGGACTGGGAGTACAAGTTCATGGGTAAATACACCAAAGTTGGTACTGTCAAGAAAGAAGTCCCGGTAACTGATGGATCCTCAAGTGCTGAACTGACCGAAGCTGCTGAAGCCACAAACCGAGAAGCCCCACATGTGGGAGAAGATGCCCCATTAGAGAAGCCGGAGGGAGAGCCCATTGAAACAGCTAAAGCTGATGACGCTGAGAAAAAAGATGAGTAATCGTGTTTTGGGTGCTTTTTCAGCTGCGTATCAAGTTATGATGGACCCATTTTTAAGGTGTTGAAGATAGAAAGGGTTGCATGAACGCATACTAGTGAATCCTTCCCATAGGGATACATTTTCTTGTGTCAAAAAACTCCTGTAAATCATCATGCTTGGATGTTTAATCTGTCAAATAATTTCGACTTGATATAGCAGGTGTTGTGTGATTTCTCTTCATCACGTATTCTTGATGTGTCTGAATTTTTGATTGGTCAGGTCATCAATCACCTTAAGAAAGTCAAATCTGCTAAAACTGGCAAGAAGTTTGGCAAATTCAAGTGATACCCGATCCTGTATATCAGCTTTGTTTACATTCAGAGTTTGTTTATTTCAGATTAGCCAACAACCCCGCCGGCAAATTGTGGGTCTCATCTCAATGGGATTTAAGGAGATCTAAATATAGGCGGTTATCTCTGCAAGCATGCCCAATGGATGAGTTCATTTTTAAATACCTATATTTCAGATTAGCCGTATTAGTTGTATTGAAAGTTGGGTTTAACTAGTAAAAGTCCTGTAGCCACAATGAATATTCAGGCAAAGTACTCATAATGAATACGTCTTTTGTTGGACAAGGAAAATTCACACGATTGGGTTAGTACTATTGTGCCTCGTTTATGGACTGTACTATGATAGCAGTTAACAGTCACTGTAAAAGGAGTCCAGATCTCATTGTCAATTGCCATCAGCTTGGTACTTGTGCACATCCAATACAATCAGTCCATGTGAGCTTCTTGTAGCTGAGGAGCCTGACATGAAATGCCGTAGGCAGCCAAATGGATGAATTCATCACAACGTATGAAACCCACAGACAATTCCACATTATTGCAGAACAAATGCACCAATTAGCTGGCCAGCCTAATTTTCTTGCCTTCATCATGTTCTTTTGGTTCCCTTGAGACCAAGACCAAAACCAAAAAGGTCCAAATCATGGGAGGTCCTCCCTGGCTCCCCAAGGAAGATAGATGATTAAACTACTTTGTTAGAAACAAACAAAGAATAGGCCCATTTACATTCTATCAAAAGTACGGTATCAGAAAATTCAGATGTAGTCAATCTTTCACCCTTTAATAAATGGGGGTATTATTTTTACAATTTTATATCAAAAAGGTTAAACTAGAAAAAACCTTTCACCCATTTATCCAGTCGCAATCGATTGATTTAATTTCATGTGGGAAATCGTCTAGCCTATCCCTAAGAGACATGGTTATAATGCAAGGTCAAATTATATGGGACCATGCATTTGAATAATGAAAGGTCTGCCTGTCTCTGTCCTAGACCAAATGACACACACGTACACAGCTATAGCATAGTGTTGGCTTATTAGTCCCTTGCTAGCTTACAGAAAAAGATACCTTGGTTCTTCACCATGAGAATTCAGGGTCCTTGGATCATGTCTTTGGTTGCCATGATGATTCTCTGTAGCCCATTTCTCTCATTTTCTCGCCCCATTGGTGAAACCGAACAAGTACAAGGAAGGTTAAAGAGAGACTTGCTGGTGCACTCTCAGAATCAGAGACATGTTAATGATGCTACTTCAAGATCAAAGGAGCTGAATGAAAGCAAGGTAACGGCATTTCATGCAGTGGTAAACTTATCTACACCAACTGGACCAAACCCACTTCACAATTGACTGATTTTTCTTCGATCCTCCTCCGAGTTTGTAGAAATTTAGATGTGTTTGCAAAAGCCCTTTGTAATCAATTCTGTCTTTGTGCCTTAGATTTAGTTCTGGGTATGTTCATAGTCTCCTTTGTTTTGTCTTACTAGTATGTTAGAACTTGGAATCCTATACAACATCATGTTTTTCCTTGTATAGGGCACCCTCTTTGTATCAAAGCGTAAAAGATTCTACACATGACCTGATAAGTCAAATAGCATTACTGCCGCCTTTCATCCCGGGATCCTGGCTCGGGGGCAACTTGCGTGTAACAAGAAGCCGGACCTTAACCCAGCTGAGCTCTCTAGGCCTACTTCTCACGAATCATGGGCTCAGCAAAACGGAACCCAGATTTTTCAAATAGAATTTAAAAACTTTACAAATGATAGCCTTCGCATCCATTAGATGATTTAAATGCTTGTAGTGTTCAGTGCATTAGGATGTCAACTTCTGGTGTGGTATAACCTTTGTTTCCTTGCACGCCATGATGCCAGATTGAAAGCTAATTGACCATCTAGTTCAAACCAATATGAGCAAGAGCCTAGATAATAACTCTAGTATCTGATTTAACCTATGAGTACCGGACAATAAAGAATCAAATGCCACTGGTGACTCTTATCAACTGTATTAAAGCAACGGACATGGAGTCTTGATCTGATCAGCTTCCTTTTTAAGGAGGTAAGTTTTCCATATGACCGTTCCGAGGCCTTCAGAGAGAAGAATTACAGCTTAAGCATGATGTGTGACTCTGAATCACATCGAGGCTGTCAAACAGGACTTGATCAGCTTACATTTCAGAATGCAGATGACATCCTGCAGCCAGCAGAATGAAGGCTTACGTTACATACTTGCAGGGTCCTTTTTTCCCCCTTCTTCTTTTTTGCCTTTTTTTTTTTTTTTTTTTTTTGGGGGGGGGGGGGGGGGAGCTTGGAATTCTGTGTTCATGAAGTCCAACTATTCCTCTGGGAAGTTGCCAACAGATTATCCACTTTAAGTCCTCATTAGATCAATTTTCATTTGGGTGAATGTTATCCCTCTTGTTTATGGTCCAATGAATTTGTCTAGAAAAATAATTTTCTGACTGATAAGAGTTTCTATAAGGTTAATTAGGGTTCGGTCAAAATCAAGTTGGCTCTATTTGGGTCTACTCTCAGTCAGACATGGTTTGGTTGTGTGTCATTCAAGTCAGGTAATCAGATACGGGTCAACTTTATCAGCTCTTTTCACATCAGACACATACAGTTTCAAACTAAAGAACAGCTCCAAAGAGTGCAATTATATAAATTGTATAAACAAAACTGTTCCACGCAAAAGAATTGTATAGAAAAATTTGCATGGTTTCCACCCATATGCTCGAACACCCAAATAAAATGAAGGACATAGGACACGTTTTGGGCATCTGGGTTTTGTTTTGGGTGCAAAACATGAAACAGGACAATTGGCAAGACAACAGCCTTTGATAGCCCCTATTTTATGAGCTTTTATGTACACACCAAAGAATAGATGGGGAACACGAGAGAGGGCAAAAGATGGTGGAAGAACGATGCTCTTGTCCGTCCTTGGAACTCAGTAATAAGAGTTAGAGATAGAGAGAGAAACAGGAGAGAGATTGTGACTGTTGCAAAGTTTGGCACCATCCACGTGTGGTGTCAACCCTCTTGGTGCTATACAAAAATTTACTCTAAAATTTCTGAGCAAAACCACCAAACACATTGAAAATACAAGTGGGCACTGATCAAAGTGAATGTATGAGTTAGTGAGTGCGTGAGTGGAAAATGTGAGTGTGAAATGAGATTTTAGCGGTGCCTGGAATTTAGAGAAGTGGATAAAGAGAGAGAAAGAGTACATAAAAACCCATAAACAAAGTTCAGTTGCAGAAAAAGGAGAGAATGGGGGAGCAAATTAGAGCTGAAGATTGGCTGCCTGAAGGGTGGAAGGTGGAGATTAGGGTCAGAAAAAGTGGTAAAAAAGACAGGGTAAACTCAATTTCTCAATCTCCATTTGCCCTTTTTTCCCATTTTGGCTCAATTTTCAAGGTCTGAATTGTTCTGAATTTGCCGAGCAGTGGATTTCATGCCTAATTGTAATAGTAATAGTAGTAGTAGTAGTAGTATTTGTTATGTTTTCTTTGCTGCAATTTTACATTCAGGTTCTGTTGGGAGTACTAGAGCGACTTTGAGGGTATGATAATCAATGTAGAAGAGTTACCCAATTCTGTTTTTCCGTAGTTAATTTTTGCATGCAGTTGAATTTAGGTAGATTGCATGCAGTTGAATTTATGTAGATTAAGATCTTTTCCCAGATAATTGAAGAGGTTGAGGGATCATTTTGGGATAAGGCTTAAATTCTTAGAAAACCTTGTCCTAGCGAGACTGTTACTGACAGAAATTAAGAGATGCAGGAAAATGTAGTTTAGTTGTACAAGAGGTCGACATTAGTAGTTTATCATGAAACTGTCTTATATAAAAACTTGATGTCGATCATGGTAGCATCTTGTCATTTTTCATCTTGTCCTAACTAGAAATCTAAACATAACTAAAGCTATAGCCTGTCTTGCGTAATGTAGAGTTAGAAGCTTGGAGCTTAGGGCCTGTTCTTTTCGTTGGTAAATTGGAGTTGGTAAAAGAATAAAGTTGGTTGAGGTATGTTGAAGTATGTTGAAGTGGATTGAAATTAGCATTTTTTGTTGAAGTGGGTTGAAGTAGGTATATTTTGTATATTGGTTAAAATAGTAAGAATAAAATTTTGAAGGAGGTGGGTTGAAGTTGATTGAAGTGGGCTGAAGTAGGCTGAAGTAGATTGAAATTGGTTGAAGTTGGTATTTTTTGTTGAAGTGAATTGAAGTTGGTTGAAATAGATTGAAATTGATAAATTGGAAAAGACAACGAAAAGAACAGGCCCTTACCCTACAAAACAATTGCAAAAAGATCACTCATGTCAGATCCAAATTTGGAAAGGTATTGATTGTTGATTAATTCAGAGATCAATCTTGTTGGATCCCAATTTGGAAAGGTATTGCTTGTCGATTAATTCACAAAGAAAGAAGCAACAAAAAATTTAGAAATGCATTTTGCTTTACTGATTGTAACTCAACTACATAGTGAGTGACGCTTTCGTGGCCTACACTTAAATGAGAATATGCACCAAGAAGATGGATTCAAGTTGAAATAACAGCTTGTAAACTAAATAGATGCATGATAACTTACAGGAAGTTAAGCTGATCTGATTTTGCTTCTGTTCAACTGATGCCTGTCTGACAGTTCTTATGATACCATGATAGGTTCGTCTGTTCGCCTTAAACAGCTTGACCTCAAGCTTTAGTCTAATTGGATGATTCATTTGTGTTTTTACAGTACTACATTGATCCTACAAATGGGTATATATTTCGCTCTTTGAAGGACATTGATCGTTATCTTCTAACTGGGAAATTGGGAAGGCATGTAACTAAGACAAAGCCGAAGGATTTAGACAACAGTGTTGTGAGACTGGATATGAAGCCTGTTCCGGTAAGTGTGAATTTTCTTTGTTTGCATGCGATGTTGGGTCTGAGTCGTCTGACTTTAGCACTAAGAAGCAGAATTATTGCACGACTTAGGAAGATTTTTTCGGTATGGACAACTGGTATTTTATTTCCAGAGAAATACAGTTAATTCTTGACAAGGAAAATGCAGATGCATAAAAGAGTAGAGTTCCTCTAAAACAATTGTGAACCAACTGAATTCTTTCCAGTTGAAACAGGATGTATCCAAAAAGAAGAAAGTGCTCAAGTCAAGTGGAACGAAGAAGGTAGTCCCTTTAACAATGTGAATTCTTATGCATTGTCCCACTGGTACCACATTTCACGGACTAAAACTAGGCCATTTTCTGTTCTAGGCATGTCTGGCTGCCCCAGGACAAAAATCAGCAGGAAATTCCAGCGAAAAGTCACCTGCAAAGGCATCCAAGAAAGAAGATGTCGGACTGGAGAATTCAGCAGAGACGGCTAAGAAGAAGATTAGTCGACCTTCCAAGGGAACAACTTCAAAATCTTCGAGGAAAAGAGAAGCTAATCCTTTCTTTATCCTTGATCCTGATCAGTGTATGCAGCTTCACTTACCGCAGTGGCGTAGTTTAATATACCACTCAGAAATCCACGAGTTCAGATAACCGAAATAACATCATTTTGCAACCCATAGTAAAGCCTCTTAAATCGCTGAGGAAGTATCCCTGCTCATAGAAGAGATTTAGTCTGATTTAGACGTCAGATTTCTTAGTCATGGAATGTCGATCATGATGCAGTGAGGATCCTCCGAAACCATGGTTTACAGTTGAATCTGCTTAACTGCCATGACAAATGAAACAACAAATTCGGTTTTACTTTTGAAAAAGTTGCCATGCCATAGAATCTAAGTTCCTCTGTGAGCTTCATTTACATACTGTGAAATTTCTGCGTGTCGCAGGTGAGCAAGGCAGTGCAGCCAGCATCCCTAACCTGTCAGAAATAATAGATTCTGTGCAAAAAGAGCGGGAAGGCCATAACACGGTCTACATTTCAGCTCCAGCCATCGGAGCCCTTCTTGGAGGACAACTGCAAGAAACCAGTGCCGCGCAGCACAACTACAACTACAAGCAGAAGCCTCAGTTTTCTCTGACCATATGCAGAGACTATGCGCCCAATTTTCCCACCTTTCTTTCTACATTTCATGTAAATAATGAAGCTCTGGAATCCAACATCATCATAGACCCTAATCTAGACCCCTCTCTTGACCAAGATAAGAGCAGTGAAATGGTTGACACCGAGAGCAAGGATAGGGAAGAACTGGGAATTCCTCCAGTTTTCGGGGACTTGTTGACCGACCCATGCATCGATTTTGCCATTAAAACTCTGACAGGTGCAATTCCATTTGGCAATGAATCGGCTCCTGAGGACTGTTACCTCCATCAGCAAGTGGGCTCATCAATGGTCATGACGGAAGGCAACTCCTGCCAAAACTGACGTAAAGATTTCAATCAAATGGGAATTCGTAAACTCCATGTGATGATCAGGGCCTTCTTTTAATCTAGTCGTCATAAATGGGAAGCCTCAGCTTGTCTTCTAGGGCACTTGGGTAGAACTTGAGGGGTAGCTTTGTTTCTTTTCCTTGCGGCATGGTGATGGGATGTATAATACATGGCAGCACCCAAAGTTAATCTTTGAGATGAAACATGGGTTTTTTTAAAGTCCTCTGCTGGGGCTTCCTCAGTCCCCTTTTTTTCCCTTCTTTGGTTGGTTTTTTTTTTTTTTTTTTGGTGTTTGGGTTTCTACCTTTCTCGGCTCCCAGCTTTCTCGCTGGCCAATGAATGGTTACAAGCACTTAAATTGACCCATGGAATTCTACATTTCAACTAGAACCCAACAAGCTATCCCTACACGAAAGACCCAAGAGTGTCAACTGTCAAGTAGATCTGGCAAAATCATCACCAATCACCAGAATCCCTCTACACAACACAAGGCGACCTGATTCAGTTTTAAACTGAACCAAATCAATATGCCTAAATTCAAGTGCCCTACATATATGGATTGCGCATAGGCAAGGGCCAGATTTCACCTGCACAGCACACGTCTAATCAAAACTCAAGCAACTTCAAAAACCAACATCAAACATTGCAAGGCCAATAATCCCTCTTAATGCTTTCTGAATTGAATTATACTGGCCTTTTGCTTTTACTTCACAGGATCATGTTCGCTTTGTTGCATAAAATTTCAGACTGAAGGGTCTTCACCATATTCATAACAAGTCAAGAAACACAAGTTGAATAACACAACACAGGTGGATTGACAACCAAAAAAGTCGGGTTAAATGGGGAGGAGGGAAAGGATATAAATCTTGATCAACCAAAATGAACCTGGTGACAACGATATCTAACGTTGCGGATAATAAACTACTACATCCAAACATGTTCAAATCCAAAATTGCACTGTCCTCAGCTGAGTGCAAATCTACCACGGGCAGAGTGAAATAGCTTATCGCTTTCCACCACCACCTCCAAGCTTGGGACCTTTAGGCACTGCAGTCTTTGAGGCACCCTTGCCCTTCTGTGACTTAGCCATCACCTCTGCCTTCTTTGCCCTCTTCTCATCCTTGGTTTTCTTGATTCTTTCTTTGATCTCACTAAAAAGCAAAGAACCCTAGGTCAAGACATGCTTAAAAGAGGCCTCAGAATCGATCACCAGCTCTTGAATTTCACTATAACCAATCTGATGAGATCTTAACAATACAACAATTTGTGTTAAAAAGACTTGCAGAAGCGTAAACTCACCGGAGAGCAGCCTCTCTGGCAGCATCTCTAACTTCTGGCTTCTCACTTCTCTTCTTCTGAATGACTTCCAGGGTGGCACCGACAATAGACCTTGAGTAGGGCTTCTTGGTGGCTCTTCTCCTCTTCTTCACAGCTTCTTGAGAAATGTCCTACAAATAAACCATAAAACAATCAGAGTAATTCGAGGAACCATACAGCATACAGGGCTCTACTTCATGCTAACAGCAACAAAATAGTGAAAGTAAGAGCTAACCTTCTTGTGCTGCTTCCTGTAGACAGCAGTCCAGCTAAGCTTCGACGGCTTAAGGCGGTTATGGAAGTACCTCTTACACTTTGAATTAGCAAAGAGGAAAACCTTCCAAGACAAAGGCACGAACAATCAGTAAACCTCTCAAGCTCCAAATAAGAATAATTAACCAACAGAAAAAGTAATCAGGACACAAATAAGCTACTAATGCAGATTACCTGAGAATCTCCACGTACAAATCTGATCCCCTTCCCTGGGTATATCTTGGCACCACTGAAGCGGCAAAGCTCAGTCCTGGTTAAAAAAAAAAAAAAGTAAATATTAAAAGGAAAAACAACATAATGAATATTGATAACCATAGTAAATGCAAAAAGCTGGCAGAAAAACAAGTCTGAACAAAGTACACAACATACAGTATTCCATAAAACTTGAAATTTTTAGGCACAAGGTCCAGCCAAATCAAAAAACATACGCATCGAACAATCCCCACTCAGAGGGGGGAGAGAGAGATAGCATAAACACGCATAATATATCCCACAATGTAGGAACACTCATTGGCTTCATTGCCAACAGCCTAACGTAATCAGATACACAGAAAATAAAGATCCATAATATAACAAATTGCGTTTGAATTAATCATTGGCAGGGATGAACTTTTATCAGTTCCATCATTCTCAACCCTCCACCAAGAAAGTACAAAAGCAATTCCAAACAAGCTGGGTACCAGGCTTAACCAAAGACTTGCAATGAGCAATGAACACGAAATTAATCCAAAAATAAATCAACACAAGCTGCACTCTTTATGCTGTCTCACCCATTTAGACAAATAGCATCATGCCCAAATCACCATATCAAGTAGGTCAAACAAAATGGGAAAAAAAAAAACGATCGACCATATCTCTGCCGAAAAAAAAGAAAAAGAAAAAGCGTGATCAAATCTAAACCTAGTGTACATGTTCATCAAGTCAATTACATTATTGCAATTGAATGCATACAAACCATTAATGCTTCGTTCCCCAAAAGAACACTAGCTAAGAACACACGATTTTGGCACAACCAAAAATTGCTTTCGACACAACGAAATGCTCGATAAATGTACCATTTCCAGTCCAACCCCTAATTTCCTATCTCCAAAGCGACCAAATCTTACCAATACCAAAGAAGATCCGCAATTCATTGAATGAAACTTCAAGATTGGCATTCAGCCAGAAGTTCTTCACATGAATTTCATTCATCACTGGAGTATGAAATAATTAACGACATCATTGATTCTCAGGTTATGCAAATTGAAGAAACCAGCAAACACGCAGGAGGATGAACATAAAAAGAGATGAGAAGAGGGAAGGCAGAGAGAGAAAACGTACTTGAGAACCATGGTTGCTGGTGCAGGATGATGGCCGCTGTGATAGGAGTCAGAAACCCTAGAGACAATATATTGCTGGTACTCAAATCCCAGTCGTTAGAGCGCAAAAACCCTAGGTCAGTATTGGGCTCACGATGATACACACTGGCCCATGGCCTTCCGGTTTGACATATGCGTTGAACCCACATACTAGTCGAGAAGGGGGGAAAAACAACTTAAAGCAACAGCAACAATAAATTAATAATAATAATAATAATTTCCTGGTGGCTGAGGCAGGTGAAACAAACACCTTTTTTTTTTTAATTTTTTGGGTGCACTTTTCAAATTGTTAGGCTGTCGAATGGTATAATTTATTAATTTACGACTACCTTCTAAAGCAAAAATTTACCTGGATAGATATATGTTGACATTTTTACAAAATTAGTTGTCAAAAATTGAGCATGCTTCCTTGCTAATGCTAGAAATGATGGCTTAATTGAGGTGGCAGTTGAGAGTTTACGTCCTCCTAAGATACGGTTTACAGGGAGATTAGTTTTCTTCATATAAAAGCTGGTGGTCCCATTTCATTTGTGACTCGAATTAATATTAGGTCATCCTCTCCTCCCTCCTAACAAAGGTGAAAGTATATAATATGTCTTGGATAGTTACATAATACGCTCAAAAAGGGATTGTTGTAAAACATATTATTGTATAATTAAGATTCAGAAACTACTACATGTATTTTGCTGTACTGCTCCATAATAGTTAAATTAGACCAAAATATGCATGTAAAAATGTTAAATAATATAGTGTAAATGAAGAATATTGACATTATTAAATTAAATGAGATTATCTCATCTTAAATTTTGCTATTACCAAAAAAAATATACATTAAGTAAAAGCGCTATCATCATACAGGTATATCGACAATGTAATTGATCACATGTTTAATGGTCCAATCAGATAATTAGAGATAATTTATTGCCCGTTACAAGAGTCTTTTCAGCATTTTAAATTTCTACAATTTCTTTGACAAATATTCCAAACATCTTAAGGTTAAAAGGTGACCAACTTATGTTTGGGACGATAGCACTTCAAAGTTTTACACATTGGTCCTGGGCTTCTAGCATCAGACTTATTGTATGGCCAAGCAATATGTTTTTACATCTCAAAACCTTTTTCTGGATAAACTGATCGCGATCAATAGCCGACACGTATCTATAATAAATGATGCTCAGCATTTGGGTATTATTTTTTAAGCTGGAAGTCGAACGAACTTGGAGAAGGCCAGATTTGGATCTCACATCCCTTGAATTTCATAGCTTGGTCTTTGCATTAGACCTAGCAAAAGGTAATTTGATGTAGGCCGTATTTGGCAAATAGCTATTAGCTGTTTGTATTAACTGTTAGTTGTTTGAATTAACTGTTCGTATTAGTTGTTTAGATTAGCGATTTGTAGAAAAACTGTTTGGTGAAATTAGCTGTTTCTAACAAAGTTGTGAGATAAAAAGCTAATTCCCCAAAAAGTTCTTCCAAAAACCTAATCAAATTAGTCTTTCCAAATTAGCTTTTTGGATCCAAAAAACTCTTTTAAAAAGCTATTCTACCAAACACTTGAATTAGCTTTTTCACTATATCAAACAGCTAATTTTGGTCAAACAAAGTTTTTTTTGGCCAAAAAGCTCTCGAAAAAGCTATTTACCAAACAACCCCATAATTATCAACCTGAACCGAACCCAAAATTAAGTGTATTTAAGTTGAGATTTTTAATTAATTAATTGGGTTTGATTTAGTTGAGAATTTCAATACAAAATAATATTTGTTTAACCCTTTTAGTTAAACATGTTAATCAAGTCGATCCATTTATCTTACCATTGATTTTTGGGAGTAAAGGTTTGGGATTTAAATAAGCCCATATGCATTGTGGGGTTGTGCTTTTTCTAGATTGTAGACAATTACATTATGGTGATATAAGGAGCTCAAAAGACTTATTAAGCATGTAAATGGGTAATCAGTATTTAGTTGAAATAATTAAGCATGTAAATGGGTAATCTGATAGCCTAAACTTGACCTGTTTACATTAAATAGGTAAATGTGTAAATTTCAAATCAATTTGTTTAAAAAATTAAGTACAAGATCAACATTCTCCAATCCTTTCAAGTTTAACATGAATATTAATCCAATCCAACACAACGTGTTTGCTAGCTTTATTTGCACATCAATCACTGGTTGCATGAAATGAAATACACGATTTGTATACAGCATAGCCCCCCCCCCCCCCCCCCCCCCCCCCCAAGCTTCCTCTTCTTTTTGGGTGCAAAAAGCGACGCCAAGGCCGATCTAGGTGAATTTGAACATAAATCTCTGACAACAAATCTAGAAACTTCATCAATTAATCTACCCCCAACCCCCACTTTCGATTTCCTCATTCGACAGGCTCACTGTTCCTTTTTTTTCCTGATTATTTGGCGGATAAATAAGTAAGATGACAATCACTGACATAATCATAACTAAAACAATTTGAAAAACTACTAGCTTACGAAAAAACAGTGAAAAAATAATTCAAAATTTTCTATCACTTTAAGCACAATCAACCTGTCACTGGAAACTTAAAGAGCTAATTCTGAATGAACACATCTATAACAAATTACCTTTACTAAATTACCTTTCCTTTAGCAAGTCACCGGAAACCTCATGAACCGCATCAAATTACCTCGCTCAGCATATTGATCGACATTTTGCTTCCATCAGCTATGAAAATTCCAATGTTGCTCTTTGCATCTACAGAAAATTCTAGCCAAATGCAAGGGGATAAATATCCAGCAAAATTTGAGCTTCTCAACAGCCGCAGGGGAACGGAAATACAGAAAAGAGTTATCAGAAACACAACGTTCCACCTGTTCCACCTTCATTTAGGAGGAGAGAAGGCGTCGTCAAAGAATCAAGTATCTTTCTATTTGACTACAACCGAATTGGCATATAACCACGCCCCTATCAACCGACGGTGCAGAACATTTGGTCCTGAATTATGTACAGAGGCTTCATCAATGCAAAACTATAAATCTCCATAAAATCTGATACAAATCAGTTTTAAGTGGCAGGTGTGCGACTTCTCAGCATTTCAGTTCTTTTGCTTGTTTCCATAGCATCCACAAGCCATTGTACGCTCTCCTTGATCCCTCTACTGCAGCCAAACAAAACACCAGACACAAGTGAGCATGCTAATCACATGTGGCTACACTAGCGGACATTTTATAGAGAAAATACTTGTTCAAAATGCGTTGGAATTTCAAAACATGAGAACATCTGGTTGAAAAAAGACACATGGATGAAAGGCAAACCCATGGAAATGAACTGTGTTCCGTGAAAAGGGAATAATTCTTCCTACCAAAACCATCACCTAACCCATATTTACCAGTGCAAAATGTTTATGTGCAAGGTTCGACCATTAAATAGAAAATGGCAATTAGGTCACGAACATGCTAAACAGCAGAGAGGGGCCCCAGTGGTTGGGGGGAGGGAGGCTTAGAGGTGAGATTGCGTATATCTGGAGATCCCCAAACCCAACTTTGGTGGGATCCACAATAGGCGGTGGTGGTAGCACCGGCCATAATATGAAGGGATAATGGAATTTACCCATCATATGCTGAAACAGCTTCAAACATGTAGACCCTTTCATCCAGCTTTTTGAGATCCAGGTACCGAGCTACTTCTTCAGCTGATACTGCTGTAGAAAGATCCTGTATAGGAGGAGGCAGACCCAATATGTCACAATTAGCATGCCACGACCAAATCACACCCGCCCCGGGAAAAAAAAAGAAAATCCAAAATTTAAAAAACGAAAGGTGGGAGAGCACATGCAATCCATCAACAAAACCAAGAATCATTGCAATTTTGTAAGATTTTATTGCAGTTCAAGCAGATAACCAAAGTTCTAAACTTGTAAATGCATGTCAAACGTGATGGTCAATGAGGGATAATAAGTAAAGAACAAGGTCAAAGAACATAATGCAGAAGCTGCAAAATAGGGTAAGGTAAAGTCCATGTGAAGACTGAAGATATACAAACATCTTGAAGAACATTAGCTTATGCACTAAAGTAAGTTTAATATTTCCAATTCCTCCTCAAAAGAGGATAACCAAGTCCTAGTTTATGGGATAAGAAAATAAGGCAACTCCCACAATATAGAAACAAGTTCACATATACCTGCTTGTTCGCCAGTATCAGAAGAGGCGCACCTTGCAAATCCTGGTGTCGGAGAACCTTTTCTGAGAGACAGAGAACTGTCAATACAAGGTTCTTTAACATTAGACATCTAAAAGTATCAAACTTACTTACCTAGAGCAGATTTGGAGTCTTCAAAACGTGAAGGAGTATTTGCATCGACAACATAGATCACAGCATGGGCCTCGTCATAGTATTTCTCCCAAATTGAACGGAGACCAGGCTGCCCAAGCGGAATACGCACATTATGGCATGAATATGGGCCCAAACCATCAGTGAGATAGCAATCTGGAAGGACTAAAATTCTAACCAAATTGCACTTATACCGTCTCCAAAACCTCCATCAACGATAGCAGCCGGATCATCATACAATACACAGACACATGATCGATTTTGCAATAACAAATACCATGGTGAAGAATTTTTTTCTCCTAAAGCCTGATATAATGAAATGTTAGAATAGAATAGATAATCAAAGTATTTTGGCTTCAGGTCATCCTGTCCTTTAAACATATCAGTGAAAAATCCCCTGTTTTTCACCAATTGCGACATAGTAGTCTGATTAATGCTTTACAATTGAGGATCCTACAACAGACGGCCTCTCTAGGAAATCATGGGGATACATTTGCATATACACGACCCATTATATACCACTAGAAGCAAAAGCCTTAATGGCATTAGCTTGATAATGTGGTATTGTGGGTAGAAGCCTACAGAATATGTACATGGATTGGCTACAACCTACAATATGATGTATGCATCCAAATGTTGTAATTACAACAGAATAAGTATGCATCCAAAAGTTAGCGCCATACCCATGTTGGATTTGACAAGGGTTCTTAACGAAATGAAGAGTTTGCATAAACTACTAGAAGTCAAGCCTCGAAAATTGTTGAGAAAATAATACCATAGTCTTTCTGCCTTCTGCACGGATTATGGGATGTGCACATAAAGGTAAAACATAACTAGATAAGCTTCGGTAAGTTAGCCAGCTAACATAGGAAAAGGTGAGAGTCTAGGGTTATGAAAAAATGATCCATTTAGCATGCAAAATTGACACCACCAGGTACAAGTGACGCTCATAGGACACAAGGTAATAGTTGATGGAAGTGCAGGGTATCCAAGAGTGAATTAGTGTTCAGTTAATATTCAATAGTCAACTACTTTGGCATACAACAGTAATTTAGGCTCCTTTTGTTCTTTCTTCCTCCTTTTTTTCTTTTTTTTTGGGGGGGGGGGGTAAAGGGTAGGCCTTAGGGCACCGTATTGATGTTACTGGACAGGAATGGCAGCCCAATACAGATGAAGTTAAAGAAAAAAAATTAGAGAGAATTACAACATAGATGCTAAGCCCACCAAAATCCAAACCATTATCCTAGGAGTCCTTCCTAGGCAAGATGTTCTTTTCCTTCTACTTTTTAATATGTTTTTTTTTTTGGTTGGGGGGGGGGGGGGGTTGCTACATGCAGTAGACAGTAGTCTTGTTCTAAGTGTATAGAACTTGTTTCCATTGAACCTAAATTAAAACCAATGAGTGCCAACTACTACCAAACAGTTTACTGAGGCACTCAGGGGAACGCAGCATAGCCTTATAGGGCCACTAATCTCATCTCATTCACTACAAAAGCTGCAGCCTGCCACAGTAGTTAAGTCACAATTATTGGAAACATGTCGGTTGACACTGGAAACTAACCCACATGTCATGTGCAGCTAAAGACCGAGAATGACATAAATGCAACCACACAAAATTCTTAAAGAGAGACAAGAGACTATACAACACAATACTTCAAGAACTGTCTAATACCTGGCCACCCAAGTCCCAGAAGACAAGTTTGGTATTTCCAACTTCAATACGACCAATATTGAGTCCCACAGTTGGAACAATTCGATCAGGTGGTAGACCTTCCAAGTTTAAGTACAGTTCTTTCAACTTTTCCAGTAAAGTCTGCAACACCATGGGATAAAGATCAGAAACCTTTTGGAAAAATCTAGAAGAATTTCTAATGTCTACTACATCCGTAAACTTAAACAGGTAAATTATACAGTCCAAATGACAAGTGAAAGAAAATCAAATAAGTAAATAGACAGACAAAGGAGAGGTTAAGAAGACCACGGAGTAAAAACGCAAAACTACTGCAGTTAAGTTACAATAATATGATACAATTACAAAAAAGGCCTTAAAGTAGTTTAATTGAGGTGATAAATTTTATTGCTTGATATAGCACACAAAAAAAAAAAAAAAAAAAAAAAAAAAAAAGCTTCAAGCTACCATTCTATAGACTACTGCCTCAATCCACGATCCTCAATGCACGATCCAGCCACTTCGCCTTCCTCTCTCTCCCTTAGTCAAACTAGATCAAGCTGCAAGCCCATTATTTCTATTTATCACTCCTCCTAGATCCATCTTCCTCTCTCTTCCTGAACCCATCGGTCTCCTTTATCTTCTTCCGTATCACTCCTCTGGTCAGATCCATCTGATAATCTGTCTCCACCGTTGTCCAGCGCCGTCTTCCATGGTGTTGTCTAGCGTTGTCGATAGGGGCGGCAATCTTCAACCCGAAGTTAACAGTTTTTTTGGCTTTATTATGCAAAATAACGATTTTATCCTTTTCCTTTTAATTTAATTTTCACAATAGTTTACCTTTTTGCCCTTTTTCTTTTTTAAGTTACTTTTTAATATTCTTTATTTAATATTCGTTGTCAGAGTAGTACGTAATCTGAGAGTCACTTATATTCATGTTTCCTTGATATCAAATAGTGTATTTAAAAGTTAACTCTAGTAATGCAATATTATCCTCTAATATCTTCCTGTTTCTAAATTCTGTATTTTCAGGTAAAGATAATAATTGAATTAATCGAGAGTTATAATGATTAAGCATTTGTTGACGAATATTTCTTGTTGTGCAATCAAAAGTTCTTAAAAAATCAAAGGCTTGTGCTTCAGTGTAATATTCTAGATGGGGTAGATAATATCTATTTCCAGTTATATAATCTCCATATTGATCTATTTCAGAAGTAGATTGAAATTTATATCTGAGATTTAAACGATTTCCAGATGAAGTCATTTTTTAACCAAGGCTGTATTGAGAAAGATGATCTTTTAAAGATTCATCTAGTTCTTTAGCAGTTTGAATGTTTTCTCGAATAAGATGGTTCAATAAATTACGATCAGAAAGATCTAAAGTATTCTTGATAGCTTTATATTCTGAGATAGAAGAACGAAGTAAGTTTTGATGTTCTATGCTGAGCTTATAGTAGTCATCTCTTAAAGCGGCGATAAAACTAACTTTAGGAAAATGAGAGTTTCTAGGTGAATGACTATGAAAATATGGGTTATTTGGTGACAGTTCTGCCATTAATTTAGTCATTTTGGCTCTGATACCATTAAATAGCGGGTTTGGCAACTTTTTGAAGAAAAATGTTTAAAGCTCTGTGAAGAGAGGTCAAGATTTGAACAAAGTAAGGATTAAAACGGGTTTTTGAATGATAAACATGGTACTCTCAGCATGATAAATTAAACTATCAATAGTTCAAGAAATTATACCTCATTACCTCCTCAGTCGCAAGACTTTAAGTTGAGATATTAAATCCTTAGATCCGCAGCCACGCCCTTCTCCTTCACGTGCTTACAGGACTTACTTCGATCCTTCGATTCTTTCTCTCACTTTAAAATCTCTAAAACGAGGTGATAAAATTTCAAGAATTTCTGAATAGTTCTTTTTATTAAGCTGATTTTCCAAAGAGAAAGTTTAGAACAATATTTCGAGCGCAGGATGCTTTGAGTGATCTTTACTTCACTCAAATTGCCTCTGCCTACTCTCGTTTAGAGTTACAGATTTATAGTGCCTCAAAAGGCTCTACTTATATAATGACTTACATAAGAAATACAACTTTACAAGTGTGATCGTACAATAATTCAGTAGTACAATAATTTCCTGGTGGCTTTTTCGAGGGCCAATAGTTTGATGATAGCTTTTTGAAAGTCTTCACCGTCATGCCTGATTGCTTCTGGGTCTTCTTAGAAGAAATGACTGCTGTGCTGACATTTTTTCTATGGTAGTTCGAGATTTCAATAGATAAGATTTCATAAAGATAAGAAATAGTTGTCGGCAAGATCCTGGCCTTATATTTGGCTGTTTTAAGGCAAAATCTGAGCTGTTTGTAGCAGAATTTGCTTTTCTTCTTCTTTCTTGAGTAATTCAGAGAACTTATTTCTTATAGCTGGAGATCCTTGAAAGTTTTCTAGTTCTAACTGGAAAAGAAATTTCAATAGTTCATCATCGTAATGACCTTCCTGCATTCCTTCTTTAGTGACAATAGCATAATTATTTGTTCTTAACAAACATTTTAGTCCTGTGGTATAGAGTCGGTCTCCGTGGCATTTTACTGCGATAGCGCCACAGCTCCTTTGATAGTTTATCCAGGATTCGTTGAACCAAATGAAATCAAACTTGTTCGTAACTTCAATATTAGGCTGATGATTTCCAGATATATATCCGGTCTGAATAAGGCTAATACCTTGATAGATCTTTCCAATTTCTTCATCCTTTTCGGGCAGAATAGTATGGAATTTTACAAAGATGGGTCCTTGTTTGAGAGTCTTGAGAGTTTGAATGATATCAGAGGGAAAAATGGATAATTCTGGGAGTTTGAAGTCTGAGTATACCATATCCATGTATCCATACGCATAGATTTGGTAAATGGCTGAGGGATTTGATCTAGTGCAGGCCGTAAGTCTTGGGAATAGAGACTTTCCACTGTTATAAAAGAATTGGGATAAGTTATTAGAGTCTCCATAGACTTGTATGGTAGTCCTATAATATCCAGAAACCAAGGGATTACAGACGTCAAAAGGGACAAATTTTTTGATTTGTATAGTTATAGTTATAGCCTTTTTTGATAATAGTTTAGCCGTTAGGTCTTGCATTTCTTTCTCTTTTTAGAGAAATGAAGGGCTAGAACTTAGCTTAGTGATAATAGTTGAAGTCATCGACGATGCCATTGGCGTCGAAGCATTAGAAATAGTTGGTGGTGATATAGTTGAGAAAGAGGATCTTTAAGAGTTTATAGTATTAAGGAGTTCTGCAACAACAGTACTTCCTTGTTCAAGATCTTTCCTCATGCCAGTAATAATTTCAGTAGTTCCTCGTGAGAGTTCATCAATCTCAGTTCTGATATTTGAGGCGATGTCTTGAACTCCTGTCTTGAGATGCTTTAGATTTTCTGTCACAGTTTGTAGATATTCATTGAAGTCTATTGTAATATCTTCAAGTTCCTAAGCTTTTCTGGAGTTGTCATTGAGATACTATGCTTCTCTAGTCAAATAGTATGCAAAAAAATTGTAATTCCCTAAAACATGCTCATAAGTAGTGTTAAATTGAGATAAAAAAGTTTGCCATCTATGAAGTTTCCTCATATGAGGTCCATTATCTAAGACTTGTTTTACAAAAGTGGTTGCTGCTTTGCTATCAGTTAAAACCTCAAAAGGTTTTCGTAACTGAAATAATCGCCGTTTTTTAATTCCGGTGGCTAAGATTTCCTTTTCCATAGTATTATAATTTTCTTCTGTTTGAGAGAAAGTTCCATTGTGATAGCCACAAATTTCATTAAGATCCGTTTTTAATACTTTTGACCATACTTTGCCAGATGCATTAGTTTGCATAATCAGATTATCTTCAAGTTCAGGTAGTCTGAGTTGTGGTAAATTTTTACATTCTTCCTTTAAATTTTTTACTATTTGAGAGTGATGATCAATCCATCCTTTTGTGTTATTTTTCCTAGGTAAACTTCGTAAATCTTTTTTCTTTTTCGCTAAGTCTGGAATATAGGCGCTAGCATAGTTAAAAAGTCCTAAGATCCTTGAATTTGTTTTTTAGTTCTTAAGGCATTTGGGTATTCCATAATTTTCTTAAAATATGAGTCTGTAAGGAAATACCATTGGATCCTAATTCGAATCTTAAGAACTCACTTTTTTCTTGTTCTATAGTTGCTTTTTTCTCGCTTAAACAGATTCCTTCTTTTATAGCAGTTTCTGCAAATTGATGAAGGTGTTCTCGATGTTCTTCAAGAGTTTTGGAGCTTATTAGAATATCATCAACATAAACTACGAGAAAAGAGTTAAGATGTTTAAAAGCATTATCCATTCTTCTTTGAAAGATTCTTGGTGCATTTTTTAGTCCAAATGGCATAACAATCCATTCGTAAAATCCTTGAGGTATACTAAAGCCAGTATATTTTATACTGTCTTCTTCCATTTTGTTTTGCCAAAATTCAAATTTACAATCAAATTTTGAGAGGTATTTTCTATTGTTAACTAGATTGATTAAAATCTCTTTGTTTGGTAAGAAATAGTTATCTGTTTAGGTAAATTGGTTAAGTTTTTTATAGTTTATAACCATTTTAGCTTTATTTCTTCTTTTTTCTGCCTCATTCATAACCATAAAAGCTGGAGATGAATACTTCCTTTTGATGGTCTGATTAAGCGTTTTTCTAGTAATTCTCTGATTTGTATGGAAACTTCTTTTATATCTTCTGGAGTATAACGCATTGGTTTTTCTTTAATAAATATTTCTTGTGTTAATTCAATTTTTGCTCTAGGATGTTCTGGTTTCCAGAATTGTAAAGGATTGTCAGAATAGATTGTTTTAACTTAGTAATGAGATCTTCTTTCTTTATAATATTTACTTGAAAGGTTGGTTTTTGGAGTTGAGTTGATAGTGCCAGTTGTTCATATCCCTGTCCACCACGCTTCGCGCATACTCTGTAGGGGTGTTTTAATGTAGGGATTTTTAAAGTATGTCCACATTTTGTAGTAAGATAGACAGTGTATGGAGTTTGTGTGAATTTAGCAAATTGCTTTAGAAAATCATTTCCTAATAAAATATCGTAACCGGAGTTATATTGTAAAAGCAGAGGTATATTGAGAATCTTATTTCCTAAAATAATAGATACGTTGCTTTGTACAAGTTCTAAATATGTACATGTGGGATGAACGCCTTTAATTCTAATTTTTTGATCTGAGGGCAGTTTTTCCAATCTTGGTAGTAAGAAGTCTTGAAAAAAGGTTACTTCGGAACCTGTATTAATTAATGCTGTAGTTGTTATATCAAGTCCCTTTACTATTACATCAATGTAAGTAAAGATAGGAAATTGTAGCTTTTTCATATCCTATCAAGAATAATCGTATTTTGTTTATCCGCTAAGATGATTTGAGTTGGTTTTATATTATAAGTTTCAAAGTGATCTAAGAAGTTCATTCCAAGTAAGATATGATAATGATCGTTATTGAAAGAGTTATCAATGTAACATTCATGTTCCACTAAGGTAGAGTTTGGGATTTTTCATCATAATTTTGGCCTTTTGAGTTAGTGCAGCTTCTCTTCCATCATAGGTAACAAAGTTCTAGTTATTGGTAGTAAAGACCGAGATAGGTAAGGGTATATAATGACATTGAGATGCTCCTATGTCAATTAAAACTTTGTTGTCTATCCAACTTTGTCCATTAAAGTAGGCTAGCTTAACTTTATAAGTTGAATTATTGTTAATTGATTTAATACTTTTAAGTTGGAATCGAGGTATTCTAGATGTGCTAAAACTCTTAGTTAAAGGAGGTTGATTAGTTATTCTCATTCCTTTTTCTGTATAAGATAACCGTGGTGCTTCATAGCTAGTAGATGTTTCTTCTTCGATTAATTGAAAGTCTGTTAATACAGGTAATCTAGCTTCTTGAATTAAAGGAGATATGACCGTGCTCACAGTTGAAAAGGTTGGGTCTATAGTTATTTTTCCTGTTTTGTTTTACTTCCTTGATTGGAAAAATTAGTATTTGAAAAAATGTATAGTCCTCTGTAATAGAAAGATAATGCATCATTTCCAGGTTGTAATCCTATATCGGTTAAAAGTTTAAATTGTAGATTAAGCGTATCTTAAATATTTTTACTTCGTAATGTTACAGAGTAATTTGGATAGCATTCAAAAATCAATTTTTTGTAAATAAGGTTTCCTTGTAAAGTTCCTAGATGGCTATTCTGAATATTTGTAAATCTTTGATCATAGAGTGATAGGATAATTGATGAGTTAATTCCTTCTTTGAAGCATGCTTTGACAGCAATATGTATTCCTTGTAAATGAACATATTTAATTAGGTCATGATTTCGTGAGGGGATTTCATCCAGAAATTTTCGTATGATATCTTGAGTTATTAGTCGTAGTCTAATGTTTCCTTGTAGATGTTGCACATTAACAGGTTGTTCTGTGGTATATAATTTAAAGTATCGAATCAATTTTCTAGCGAGGAAGTTGTCTGTTTTCTTCATAAAGCTTCTTGGATCCTTTAAAGATAAATCGGTTGCTATTATTTTCGAGTATAGTTTTTGATTTAAAGTAATTACTCCTGTATAGTTTTCATTATTTTCTTGTTTTTGTTGTTGTACTGTATCTGTTTCTTCAGTATTCATTTTCTGCATCTGAATAACTTTCTGTCTAAGATGTTTCAGTTTCTTCAGTTTCTTCTCCTAAACGTATGAATTCGTAACAGCTTGAAATTATATCATATTCTTCATATGTTATGGGATAAAGTTCATGCTTGATTTCTTCAAATTCTTCAAAGAATAATTTTACAATGTTAGCTTTTCTTTTAGTACAGTCTATAGATTTGTGTCCTATTTCGCCACAGTTCTAACATTGACATGCAGTTGTTTTTTTGTTTCTTTTATAATATCTATTTTCTGGATTAAAGTTTTCTTAAGATAATTTCTCATATTGAAAATACTTGCTGCTTTTTTGAGGTTTATGTACAAATTTTTCAGTTTTAGCTTTATTTGTTTTTGCTTTCTTTGGTTTGATAGTTTTTTTTTTAGAAAGTTTTCTTTTAGGTGCTTTTCTTGGCGGAGTTTTAGTTAATTTCTTCTTTGGAGTTCTTTTTTTCGTTGGTCGAAAATTAGGATAGTTTTCGCACCCGTATTGACCTGGTTCTTTAACATCTTCACAACATAAAGCTACTTCCTTAATATGTCTTCTTTGATTTTCTTATAAACATAATTGCATCATTTCTTTATTTATTACAGTTTGTACTGCAGCTACAAATCTAAAAGTAGTGGGTTGTTTTGCAAATTCTTCAAATTTTTCTGAAAAGTATTTATTCCATGGATTGGGAAATTTATTTAATAGTAATTGTATATAAGTTTCTTGATCTTCGGAAGAGACATAAAGTGTATAATAATACTTGTTGAATTCACAAAAGAAGCTTTTAAAATTGCATAGATTACAAATTCTTAAATTTGTTAGTTTATATAGAGCTTCGCGTTGATTCTCAAGATTTGCATGTATAAAATTATGAATTGGCCGATAAGATATTTTACCATAGTCCATATTCCATCTTCTACTCTAGTTATTAAGTTTCTTTTTACATCTATTTCTATCAAGTTTAAGATGTTTGGAGAAAATCCTTGCTACCATTTATAAACTATTCCTTGGAATGAGTTGATAATTAAGTTATATATCGCAGTGACGTCTCATCCTTCTCCTGCATAAGCTGGTTCATAAAGTAAATTTAATACCATTGCTAACTTCCAGGCTTCTAAAGCTTTTCTTAAGTCAGTTACACAATCAATATTTAGAAAATATCCCCAAGCGGGTACTGGCTCTTGCAAAAAAAGGTTCTTTGGTTTAAATTCTTCATTAATAATTTTTTTTTTGAAGTAAGTGGAGATGGTTTTTTTTTATTTCTTCGACTTGGTGTTCTTCTAGATTGAAATGAGTTAGAAGTTTCTCCCTGTTCATAAAAAAGATTTGGAGTTGGGTGATTACTTCCAGTGCTTCCTATACCAGTTGGACCGCCTGATTGCATATTAACTTGTTTCACAATTTCATATATTTGTAGATCTTCAAAGTTTTTTAATAAGTCTTCAATAAATTTATTATATTCTCCCATTATGAAGTATCTTCTGATTTATTTTCAATGGATGGTAGTGATGTTGATTGTGGTGTTTCTTCTGCAGATTTTAATAGTTTTTCTTGATATCTTTTAATATATCTTTCGTCATCACTTCTTGGAGTTATTTTTTCTAGTAGCTTTATATCAATTAGTTTATATTCTTTCTTTTGTTTAGGTTTTAATATTCCTTCAAAAGTTATATTCATAAGTTGCATTTGTATCACTAGTTGTTTAATTGTTTCATTTATTTCTCGTATTTCATTTTTTACATCTCTTAGTTCGGCTTCAATTTGAGAAAAACTCATAGTTTTAATCTTCGTCGTTAAACCAATATTCGGTATCGAATTGATCTAAATTATTATCATCATTTAAGTCTAAGTCATTGTTTTGTATAAATTCTTCGTATAGTCTTCTTTCTTCTTCATAAATTAAAAGATTTAGTCTGTCTTCGTATTTCCAAATTATTTCCTTTTGACTCTGAATTGTTTGAAGATAATCAATTTTTTGTATATAGTAACGTTCACTTTTTCTTATTTCTTCTAAAGAATAAATTTCCAAATTATTTCCTTTTGACTCTGAAGTTATTTGGAGAAGTTATCTTTAATATTGATAATTCCGGTTTATCCATTAAAGAGAGTATATACATACAAGTTTTTCAATTAAAAATATTATTTTTCTTTCAAAAGTAGGACAGTTATATCTATTTTGACATAGGTATTTTATCAGTTGTAATATATCGGTGTCTCCATATATTTCATACTCAATCTCTTGAATAAATTGTTCAAAATTCATTTTTAATGTTTTGTTAAAGAGATCCATTTTCCCTTTAAGGTTTTGTTTTAAAGTTTATAGTCCTTATTACAATTTAGTCCCTGAACTTCAGGGACTAAATTGTAATAAGGACTATAAACTTTAAAACAAAACCTTAAAGGGAAAATGGATCTCTTTAACAGAACTTTAAAAATGAATTTTGAACATCAGGGAGACCTTAATAACTTATCCCAAATCTTTTACAGCAGTGGAAAGTCTCTATTCCCAAAACTTACTGCCTGCACTGGATCAAACCCCTCAGCCATTTACCCATTCTATGCGTATGGATACATGAATATGGTATACCCAGACTTCAAACTCATAGAATTATCCCTTTTTCCCTACGATATCATTCAAACTCTTAAGATTCTCAAACAAGGACCCATCTTTGCAAAATTCCATACTCTTCCACCCAAAAAGGATGAAGAAACTAGAAAGATCTATCCAGGCATTAGCCTTATTCAGACTGGATATATCTCTAGAAATCATCAGCATAATATTGAAGCTACGAAAAAGTTTGATTTTATTAGGTTCAACGAATCCTGGATAAACTATTAAAGAGTGGCGCCATAGCAGTAAAATGCCACGGAGACCGACTCTATACCATAGGACTAAAATGTTTGTTAAGAACAAATAATTATGTTATTATCACTAAAGAAGAAATGCAGGAAGAACAAATAATTTCTTTTCCAGTTAGAATCAGAAAACTTTCAAGGATCTCCAGCTGTACGAAATAAGCCCTCTGAATTACTCAAGAAAGAAGAAGAAAAGCAAATTTTGCTACAAACGGCTAAGATTTTGCCTTAAGATAGCCAGATGTAAGGACAGAATCTTGCCGACAACTATTTCTTATCTTTATGAAATCTTATCTATTGAAATCTCGAACTACTATAGAAAAAATGCCAGCACAGCATTCATTTCTGATGGTGAAGACTTTTCAAAAAACTATCATCAAACTATTGGCCCTCGAAAAAGCCACCAGAAAATTATTGTACTACTGAATTATTGTACTATCACAGCTGTAAAGTTGTATTTCTTATGTAAGCCATCACGTAAGTAGAGTCTTTTGAGGCACTATAAATCTGTAACTCTAAACGAGAGTAGGCAGGGGCAATTTGAGCGAAGTAAAGATCACTCAAAGCATCCTACGCTCGAAATGTTGTTCTAAACTTTTCCTTTGGGAAATCAGCTTAATAAAGAGAATTATTCAAAAATTCTTGAAATTTTATCACTTCTTTTTAGAGATTCTAAGATGAGAGAAAGAATCGAAGTAAGTCCGGTAACCCGGCGAAGGAGAAGGGCGTGACTGCAGATCTAAGGATTTAATATCTCAACTTAAATTCTTGCGACTGATGAGGTATTAGGGGTGATCAAAACCGGTTAACCGAAAGTCGGCTCGCAAAAATCGTGAACCGAAAACCGAACTGAAACTTTCGGTTAGCTGAATTTTTCGGTTCGGCAAAAGTCTGAATCGTAACCGAACCGAAAAACTCGGTTAACCGGATTTTCGGTTCGGTTACCAGTTAACCGTTAATTTAAATTGTTAATTTTCAATTTTCACTTCTTTTTTGAATTAATTTAACTATTTGAGACACAAAATATTAATTTACACATTACTGTATGTTTAATGTTATCTTTAATAATTATAAAATCTACAATTGACCAATATAAAATTTAGTTTTTTTAAAAAATAAAAGTGTAAGTTTTGGTTTCGGTTAACCGTGCGGTTAACCGAATCTCAAATGGCCGAACCGGAACCGAAACCGAAACCGCAAAATTTTTCGATTCGGTTAACCAAACCAAATTTTTTAGAAAAATCAAACCGGTTAACCGGTTTTTTGGGTTCGGTTTTTCGGTTCGGTTTTTCGGATTTGGTTTTTTTTTGCTCACCCCTAGGAGGTACAATTTCTTGAACTACTGATAGTTTAATTTATTATGCTGAGACTACCACGTTTATCATTCAAAAACCCGTTTTAATCCTTACTTTGTTCAAATCTTGACCTCTCTTCCCAGAGTTTTAAATATTTTTCTTCAAAAAGTTGTCAAACCCGCTATTTAATGGCATCAGAGCCAAAACGATTAAATTAATGGGAGAACTGCCACCAAATCACCCATATTTTCATAATCATTCACCTAGAAACTCTCATTTTCCTAAAGCTAGTTTTATCGCCGCTTTAAGAGATGACTACTATAAGTTCAGCATAGAACATCAAAACTTATTTCGTTCTTTTATCTCAGAATATAAAGTTATCAAGAATATTTTAGATCTTTCTGATCGTAAGTCTTATAAACAACATCATAATTTATTAAACCATCTTATTCAAGAAAACATTCAAACTGCTAAAGAACTAGATGAATCTTTACAGCCTTGATTAAAAAATGACTTCATCTAAAAATCGTTTAAATCTCATATATAAATTTCAATCTACTTCTAAAATAGATCAATATGGAGATTATATAACTAGAAATGGATATTATTGAACCCATCTAGAATATTATACTGAAGCAAAAGCCTTTGATTTTTTAAGAACTTTTGATTGCACAACAAGAAATATTCGTCAACAGATGCTTAATCATTATAACTCTCGATTAATTCAACTATTATATTTACCTGAAAATACAGAATTTAAAACAGGAAGATATTAAAGGATAATATTGCATTACAAGAGGTAACTTTAAAATACACTATTTGGTATCAAGGAAATATGAATATAAATGACTCTCAGATTACGTATTACTCTAACAACGAATATTAAATAAAGAATATTAAAAAGTAACTTAAAAAAGCAAACGGGTAAAAAGGTAAACTATTGCGAAAATTAAATTAAAAGGAAAAGAATAAAATCATAATTTGGCATAATAAAGCCAAAAAATTGTTAACTTTGGGTTGAAGATTGCCACCCCTAGTTGTCGATGACCAGCCGGTGCCCCCCCTTCTCTACAACTAGGGTTTGGTAAGGTAATGGGCATGAACAATAAAATCAAGAACTCATCCTTGGTGCTGAGCAAAAAGAAAATAATTTTGGTTAAAATTTTCTTTCATTTTTTGGTCTTTAATCTGATCCCTGGGGGTTGGAGATTTGAAGCCCCTTGATTTTTTTGTTTTTTGGAGGCGGGGGGGTTCAAGTCCCTGAGCTTTTGGAGGGAACTTGAAACCTCTAGGTATCAAGTCCCATCCCCTTGCAATGCTCACCAAACGTGAAGGAATGGAACTTGATATCTAAGGATTCAAGTTTCATTCCATTTTCCTTCACCAAACAGCCCCTAAAAGGAACATCATTTTGTTTGTATCTTCAAAGGCAAACATGTGAACAAAAAAAAATGACCAAGAATGCACAAATTGGTAGCACTTAGCCCCGCTGGTTTTTCTTCCCTCATAGTATATTCCTAAGCTCAGTATGATGACCAATGAGATTGCCAACCACCTGCCCTTAGGAAACTTCACATCTTCAGAAAAACAAAATGCAAAATCGAATCCAGACACTGCTGGAACAGATAATTGAATACATTCTACTACTGATGTACACTTTCGAGTCAATACTTACACTCTGCTAATAAAAAAACCAAACGTAGAGATTAACTCCTAAATATTAGAGTATATGTACATAGTGAATTTAATTTTATCATCAACCAAAGAATTAATTCAAGGAATCAAATCAGTGAATAATACCACAAGAAGGAAGTAAAAATTACCGTTTTCCCGGCCTTGTCAATTCCAAGAATAAGAACATGGAATTCGGTCTTACTGAACATGTACTTCCAGAATCCATACATGAGAGAGAACATCCCTACTTTCTTGCGCTCTGATAACTACTCTTACAACTTCAAGACCATGTTCTACAATCAGAACCCCAAACAAATTAGACTAACATTAATATCGAGAGAGAGAACTATACGAACTACACCGAGTTGACATAAATAGAGAGGACAAATTAAGAAGAAAAATATACATGCCCATATTATCAAATTAATTCTTTCCTGTGTATCATAAGCTACACATGGTTTCTAGAATAGAACTTTGCTCACATAAACAAAGTCGAAAACTGAGAAAACCATCACAAGCTCCAAGAGTTAATGACAATTAACATGACACAAGCACGGGATTTTCCTTGATTGCACAAGCTAGCCAGCCAGTTGAACGGACTGATGGTTAACAAAATATATCAACCATAGATGCATCAATAGCTCAATAAGCCAATCAATAGCTCTGGAAACAACTCTATGCAAAATTATCGAGGTGCATACTCTGCCTAGGCCTGACATGGGAAACCATAGATGCATCAAAACAGGCTACTTACTTCAGCTTACTATGAAAAAGTTGGTTCATAATCAGCTCAATGTTCATATTCATACCAACCACGGCCCCATTGTGCTTCAATTATCCATTTGTTTAATCCTGTAAAACACACTATATGACACTTCATAGTGAAGCAAAATGCTACGGCCATCAAGCATCGGAAGATTTACCAAATGTAGACTGGTGCTTTGATATACAACGTGGAAAATTATACTGTTCGACCCAAGTATCGACCGATTCTACCTATAATATGAATGGAGACATTCAACAGGCACCAAATAAAATGGCGATGAATTCAGTGGATCTCTTCAATCATATGCTAACAAATTTATATGAAACAGTTATGGAGCTGAAGAAACTATGAAGATCAAATTGTTTCCGGACAATCAAACTAATTATCGCGTTCAAATTCAACGCATGCGCACAATCAAGGAAGTAAATAGGAAATTCGTAGCAATAATAACATCAAATTTGTGGCAGAGAAAAAGTTGAAGAAGGAATCAAATTGATCCGAAGATAGATTGCTGAGAAAGTTCGAACAAATGAAATAAAACAAACATCGATCAAATGAAATAGAACAAACATTTTGAGATCAAAATTGAGAGAGAGAGAGAGAGAGAGAGTAGCACCAGATGACCAGGGAAGGAGTTAGAGAGAGAAGCTCGGCAGAGGGAAGCGCCTTCCTGATGGAGGAAGGGAGCGTTGGGATCTAAGCAGCTCAGCTCACATATGGTATTCGGCTTCAACTTTGGGTTGGGAGGAGAGAGACGGGGGGGGAGAGGACTTACCCCATTTTGACTATTAACGACCAACGAGGATCGACGGTTCGATCCTATCACCGACGATGCGACGATTATTGATTGGGTAAAAGTAGAAAACTTTTGAAATGAAAATGTACAAACGGTTACTTGCCATACTCCTATCATGTTTTATTATTATTTTTCTTGCGAAGAGGGAAATATAAAGGAACAGAAACAATAACAAATCATATATTTTCGAATCGAGTTTTTTGGAGTGATGAGGTTGCAAAGAACAGACTTATAAGATGGTGAACATTCAGGGCCGATGTCCCTTCCTTCCTCCTTCATTCCTGCAAAAAAGGTCTGCCTCGAACGTTGGGTTCGAAGAACGCTCATCTGACGCTCAAATTAACACAGGAGCCGAGAAGGAAAAAATGGGCGATTAATGAGGAGATAAAGTTTATATCTTTTTTCGAGAAAGATGCGTTTTTTTCTCGAAAAAGGAAACCTCTAGCCCTGATAATGTCAAAGGCTCTGAGTTTAGATTTCTGTACAGGATAACTAATCTTTTCGGATCAGATAGATATGTATTTATAAGATTTATAACTGAGAGCAAAATGATAATCTGATATACGTTTCACCCCTATGGGCCTAGACGGAGTTGGATTCCCGCCACCTGAGTAGCCCACTATGGGTTGAAGCCTTTTCCTCAAGGCCTATGACTCATATGCTGATATGACTGGGTGGCTGAGCAGTTTATCCAAATCAATTAACCCCTCACATTTTACCTGCGCACACGATTTGTGGTTTGCACACTGCCAACTCCAGACAAACTGTTCAAATTCCCAGATCAACCTATGATGAGTTAGATTGAAAAACAAGGAAGTTTATTTGGGAGGTGAGGAAGAAAGGCGAAAAAATCCATTTAGTAAATTAGGATACATATCAACAGGCTACATCTCAAGGTGGTCTTGGTATACGTTCGATGAGGCAGGCAAATGCCTCCTTACCAAACTGGGCTCGAGGCTTTTATCTGAGCCTGATCGCTTTTGGGGTAGAGCTGTGTGCGATAAATATTGTCATGGTTATTGTGATATCGACATGTTCACTTCTAACCCAGCTACTTCCAATGTTTAGCTGGGGATTACCGATAATACTTCTAACATACGGAAAGAATAGCGACTAGTCTTGGCAATGGTCGACATCTCATTAATGGGACCATTCTTGGGCAACAGAGATCCCTCTAGCTTCTTTGGCCATGAAAGACATTCCTATTCAGCTTCAGAATATAACTGTCACGGAAATGTGGACTCCATATCAAGGCTGGAAGTCTGAAACTGGGATAACTTTGCAAAGTATCTTCCTGCCGAAGCTTTAAAACTCATTGAAGCCTTATTCCTTAATAAAACGTGATGAATTCCAAGACAATTGTACTGGTTTAGAACGACTCATAGGCTTTTTCCATGAAGTTAGCCTTCTAGATTAGTTGAAATCTTCTAATAGATGTTGGAATATTGCTTGGCGTGTTCCTAGCCCAAAGTTCATATGCTCCTATGACAAGCACTTCAAAACAAAGTCCTCTCCAATGTTAACCGAGTGGTAAGACACATTGCGGATGATCCGTCATGTAGCTTCTGTGATGCAAGTGAAGAAGATCTTTCTCATATTCTGCAAGATTGTCCTCCAGTCTCTAGGATAATTTGAGGTGATTGAAACCTTTTTTATTAAGTGATCTCTCCCTTTTCAAGGATGGATTATTGAGAATTTGACTATTGGGGTTGATAGCATTGGTGATGATTCTTGGCCTATAAAATTTCACAATTGGTGGCTTTGGAGATGGAAAAATGGTAAGAGTGTTTAGTAAAGAAGATGAAATCCCCATTGACCCCATTAGTTTCCTCCTGCTTCATTTTGGAAAGACTAAGACAGTCATAATGAAGGATGAAATTGTTTTTGGAGATCTGAAGCACTTGAAAATGAAAAAGCTCATTAAATGGATATGTCGCTTTAGCGAAGCTTACGTGGATCTACTATTCTTTTTTGCAAGTGTAAATCTAAATGATGGTCGGGTACTTCTCAATTATAATGGCTCCGTAAAGGACAATCCCCCAAGGTTCGGTGGTGGTGTTCTTTTGTGTGACTCTTTAGGTTGAATATCGTGGGGTTTCATTGACTTATACGAGGTCTGCACTGCACCAGAAGTTGAGTTATTGGCTCTAAAAAGAGCTCTTCTTTGAGCTCATAATAACCAAGTTAGAAGAATGATAATTCTTGTGGATTCTTATTTTAGTGGCATGTTGCCTAAATCCAAAGATTCATTATTCTTATCCTCACTTTTATCTCATACTGGAATACAAGCAACTGTTGTCTTCGGATGATTAGATCGTAAAAGTTCAACACTATTATCGCAAGACCAATCGAGCTGCAAATTGGTTAGCTAGACAAGGATCTGCTTCATCTAGTACTTTTGTTCATCTTTTCTCACCTCCCCCTGATTTGGCTAAATTTATTCATGAGGTTGTAATGGGTGTTGCTTGGCCTCATGTGGCAGGGACCCAAACTAGTTTGTTCCTTCTTTTTGCAAGCCTAGCCCACTCCAAGGCACTCTAAAAAAAAACCAAAAGAATAATCAGGGAAAAGTAACATCACTTGTTAATAAAAACTTGTAGGTTATAGGACTGTCAAGAAATTGAGCCGACTCGTTGAGTGTTCGGGTTTGACTCTGTAGAAAGTCAACTTGGGTTCGAGTTAAATCCAGCTCGAATTGAATCGAAAGCATACGGAGTTGAGAGCCTAGCAAAGTTCAATTTGGCTCGATTTTGCTAGGTTTTTTGTTTGGTACAAATTAGTTTGTTATGGCAAATACCCAAAAAATAGGTGTACACTTGATTTTTTTTTATTTTTTTTTTTTTTTGGGGGGCAACGAGGATAGTGTAAAACTAAATCAAAAGGCACGTCACAATGCAATGACATATCCATTGTTTTTTAGCAGCAGTAGTTGCCCCGTGAGCCACGCTTACTAGATCCCTGTCAATCTTCCGTATTCCAACTGACATCAGTTGATTGCAGAGTCTGTTACATGACCTCAGTAAATGAAAATGCTCACAGTAGACTTTCCTACGATTACAGAAGAAGTCAATACATTGAGCAGAGTCAGTCCACACTTCCATTTTCCTAGTTCCTCTCCTAATAGCGTCCCCAATGCTATCTTTATTGCCATCATCTCAGCTTGTATAACAGACTACACAAATCCACTTCTTTACTTTTGTCCACCACTATTCCATGCCTCATCATTACCCGAGCAGTGCAAGTACCAGCTATCCTTAGTGATTTCTGATCCCATGCACCAGCTACCTTGTAGATGTGGCAATCATGTTGTGATGTGGCGTACCTGTATGCATTAGCAAAGGCTACTTCAAAGACAAGAGCACCATTAGTATACTCTGAAGAGCCTTCTCCACGTTTGTTGCTTCACATCAAAATTTTGGAGAAAATGTTCACATCTTCTTCTATTTTCTAGAACACTCGCAAAGGACAAACTTTCTCCACCCTAAAAACAACATTACTTCTTTCCTTCCCTAACTCCCACAATGTTGTAACAAACCGCACAACAACTTCGACCGTTTCTGAGCACCTCATAGTATTTTTTGTAATCCTAAAATTCGATCAATTTATTTTGATTTATGTTCTCTTCTCCTTTCTTTCTAAATAAGAAAGTCAACCAATCCTTTTTCCATTGATCCTAATTATTTGGTTGAGCCTCCGTATTAGTGCCAAATCTTCCAGCATTCTACACATACTTGGCAATATCATAAGATCTAAATAAATTATCACAAGTCTGTTCCTCAACATAACATAAGCCATAGTTTATTCCCACCTCCACCCCCTTTTAAGCAAATTAGGCAAAAGCAAAAGGGCATTATTTAGTAACTTCTACAAATTCCATTTGCTTGGAATAGTGAGAGCCCAAATTCTCTTCCATAATCGGGAGCAATCTGCAGGTAAATACCTCCCCACACTTTTCCAGCATTCTATTGAATAGTTTGTAATATCCTGACCTCACTGTATAAGAGTCATTCCGTGACCATGAGGGGAACCAAATCAAGTAGTCCTCTTCATCAGTACTTCTGCAATGAAAAACCAAAATTTTATTTGTTTCTTGCCATGGAAAAAGACTCCTCACTTTTCCAATGTCCAAGCAACCTAAAACTTCCATAAACAGATCATTGACCTTGCTATGTCCCCACTAGGTAAGATATATTAAAGACTTCAATACGGAAGGTATATCATTGATCCGATTGTCCTCACAATCCTCATACTCCTTGCATTCCCTATTTTCCATCCTATCCATTGCTCCCTTGGTGGTAGTCAGTGGTGAAGCCAGCGTGGTGTCAGTGATGTCACTCGACACCCCTCTAAAAAAAAATTAATCTATGTTAGAAATTAAAAAATTAGAAGTTCAGTATATATACCAAATAAGCTGAAATTAGAGATCAAGTAGCTCTTGGGTCAACAGTCTAAGGGCTCCATGTTTGTGTTTGATGCACCTGAGGTTGTGGGTTTGAGGCCTTCAACCCTCATTTTTGAAGTTTTATTTTTTCAAATGTGTTTTTTAATTTACTCCTTACAGATACAATCCCCCTTCCATTTCGGTATTCTCTGCTTTGAGTTTGTTGTTTGCACTTTGTTACCCAAAACCCCAACCCCCCACCTACACACTCAGCCACCAAAGTAGTCTACCACTGCCACCGGTGACTGTAACTCCCCAACTTAATCACCTTCTAAATGTCGTTATTAATAAGCATTATGCGTCAGCGCAATGTGCTATCAAGGTAGGGCATTACGCCATCCTTATAGGTTGCAAATAAAGATATCGAGTCGATTAAATAAGTAACATCTGTCAGTTATAACAATTGCACTTATTAAACATTTCAAAGTAGGCATCACACCATTATTTAATCACGTCCATAAGGGATTTGCATTTCACTGAGGCTGCATATGTGCTCAAAATATAAGTCGTTTTCCAAGCCCTCAAAATGACTAATTAGGGTAGAGGATTAACGATCACTTTTCTGGCCACTTTTCCTAGACCCTGAACCTATGCAGGTTCCTACTTCACTTTAAGTTGCTTCCAATTCCGAAAATGCAAACAGTGGACAAATGAGCTATAGCTCAATATGTTACCCTTGTACATCAATAAGTATTTGCAAAGAGTTAGTGAGCACGCGCAATTTTAAAACTACGCATGTTAAATGTCCTTTGAGAAACACTGCATTTAACCTTGACTGTGAAATTAATTATTTCTCGGCCTGGATGAGACCAAACATGTGAACAGTAGCCATGACATCAATGAACTATGAATTTCCCATTTATCGAAAAAGGCCAAAACTGTGAATTCCGCTAGGAGAAACTGTGAACAAAGAACATTGAATATTGAAATAGAACATTGCATTGAATGATGAACAATGAAATGGGTCCTTAATGTTCCAATAATCAAGTAAAACTTGGTAATATTAGGAAATATAGATATAAACATCTTTGAAGGGTACAAGCAATAACGTACCTTTGGCATTGATTTATACTCTTCTCTTTTTTGTTCCTCCTTTGAGGTGTCTTTCTTGGAAATATATTCAGTGACGCTCTGTGTTAATTAAGAGAATTAATGGTTGTGAGTCTTAAATCATTTTGGTTATACTCTTAGGCTTTGTAGCGGAGAGAAGGTGTTTTATTCTTCTCGTAAATCCTTTTTTCATTCAATGAATGGCTTATAGAAGTGTAGTCTAGTCTAGCAATATTCCTTTTAAGACTATGGTTCATTTAGCCCTCCTCAAGACTCATTAGCCCCACAATCTCATAGCATACATTTCTTGGCTTAGAACCCAAAGTACTATACACAATGTGTTACCACACTTTACTAAACCAACACTCTTAACTAGTGGGGTGTTCTTTCGAGGCTGAATCTCAATCCAATCCCCTTTTTTCCCAAAAAGGCAGCACTTGGTTACAACATCTTGAACATAGCTAACAGACTTATCTCCTTCAACATTTCTATTAGAATTTCTCATGACTATAATTAATTCATTAAAACCATAATTGGACAAACTGAATGCTTAGTATCCAAATAATCCAGTCATAAAGCTATTTGCACAAATGGCACCCTAATTTACCAAACACTAATCACAGTCCTTATAACTATTTCAATTTTCTTCTCACTTTCAACTGTGCCACATAACCCCTTTATTTAGTGACAAACCATTAACAATAATTTATGTTTACATTACTTGAGCATACTATGACTTTGTTTGAATAATTAAACATTATCTAGACCACTATTCTCTTATGCACATTTCTTCCATCAAAATTTCTTGTAGTCATACTTTCGCACCTATATTATGACTATTGCTAATTACTTGTCAATTTTTCCCATATATGAATTCATTGTATTCACCTCCAACAATCACATAATCAAAATACAACAATTCATCCCAACATTCATATGAATAATCATTAACATATCACCTTCAAACAGACTAGAGGTGGAGATGGGTGCAACCAAAGGGTGTGAAGAGGAAGAGATGGTGGGGTCGAGCTGAACAGAGGGCTTGGGGCGGCAGTGAAGTCAGGTAGCAAGGGCCAGTGACTGCTATTGGTTAAGGGGTTATCACACATGGGAGAAAGAAAAGAGATGGTTAACCCTCTTGGTTGTTTATTTCCAAAGCGAACGAGTCATTTAAATAGGCCACCCCCTAGATTAGTAGGCTCTTTTAATTATTTTTCCTTTTTTTATTTGGATAATTCCTTTATCACATCAAAATTAATATGAGCCTATCCATTTGTCATATCAAAATTAATGCAAGCTTATCACTTTATCACATTAAAATTAATACGAGCTTATGCATTTGTCACATCAAAATTAATACGAGTCTATCACTTTGTCATATCAAAATTAATGCGAACTTATCTTAACTTATTTTCCCTTTTACACATGGCTCAAAACTGGCCATACATTTAGCCAGTAGTAATTCAATAGTTTTCTTTCTTTTCTTAGCTATTAAAAAATTGTCATGGTTCGGTAAATTGCCAATCTTGCTTGGGTACAGACGCATATGTACGATAAATTGTATACTTTTGCACAATTATATGAGACTTTTTATGGTCTAAAGAAAGTTTCGTATTAAAATAATTTCTCAATGAAATATTGCTTTGTTTATCAGTAGAAAAATGCACGACTCACAGCTGTGATTAGTCATAGCCATGCGACTAATGTAACCAATTAAACATGATTAAGTGACGAGGTGTTACATCCTCTCCCTCTTAAAGAAAGTTTCATCCTCGAAACTTACGCTGAACATACCTTTTGAATAAATGTAAGTAATAATGCTTCATTTCATCTTCAGTATCTCACATAACCTCAGACGCTCCATGATTGGTCATGTGTGACTTTGACAAAAGGTATAGCCTGTTGTGCAATTGTTTTACTCTTTAATCTACTGGCTTCATGGGGTTTTTTCCCGTATGTTAACCTATCACCCTCGACTTCTAAGGGTTCATAAACTATTGCATGAGTTGGACAACATACACAATTGTGAAGTTGCGAACTATGTAACACATTATGCACATGCTGCAATTCAAGTGGTAGGGCTAAGCAGTAAGCAGTTGGGTTAATTTTCTTACTGATCTCATAAGGCCCAACAAACCGTGGGCTTAACCTTTCTTTAACGTTGAATCTACGGGCTCCTTTAACAGGAGAAACTTTCAGAAACATTTTATCCCCTTCTTCAAACTCCGAAAGCCTCTACCTTCGATCTACATATGCTTCTGTCTATCCTGTGCTGCTTTGATGTTTCATTATATAACTTTGATCTTGTCTACTATTTTTTGGCCCATTTTGGGCCCCAAAATTGGAGCGTGCTCCTAATCATTCCAACAAAGGGAAGTTCTAAATCTTCCATCCTATAAAGCTTCACAAAAAGGGGGGGCTATTTTTATAGTAGCTTGATAGCTATTATTATACAAAAACTCTATGTGGGGTAAATACTCCTCCTATGTTCCTTGAAAATTCAATACACAGGTTCATGACATGTCCTCAATAAACTGATTTACCTTTTCAGTTCGTCCATCCATCTCGGGATGACAGGAACTGCTAAACTATAACTTTATACCAAGGCTTTCTTTGAAACCTTCTAGAATCGGGCTTGAAATCTTTTCTGTATGAGACAAATGTCTTGAGGTACATCATGTAATTCTCTCTACTTTACTAATGTAAATTCGAGCCAACCTATTTACTTTGTAAGAATCATGTATTTCTACAAAATAAGCAGTCTTGGTGAGTCTATATACTATCACCTAAATTATGTTCTTCCTTGATCCTGTTAGAGGATACCGCATTACGAAATTCATCAAAATAGAGTGTCATTTCCACTTGGGAGTTTCCAATGGTTTCAATTGACCATTAGGTCATTGATGCTCAGTTTTGACTCTCTAACAAGTAAGACATTCATCCAGATACTCAACTATGTCTCTTTTCATGTTGCTACACTAGGAGGTTTGTCTCAAATTTTTATATATTTTCATTCCTCCTGAGTGGATGGAATACTTTGTATTATAGATTTTAGATATTATCCTTCTCTTTCAACTCCATCCTTTGAGGTATACATATTCGATTTTAGAATCTAATAGCTCCCAGTTTGTCTCCTACAAAATGTAATACCTTTCCTTTGTTTATGTTTACCGTAATCCTTTCTATCTCTTCATCTCCCACTTGTGCATGTTTAATTTCATCAAAGAGGATATGAACCACCATATCATAAGAAACAACTCAGGTTCTTGCGGTAGCATAGGTTTTGTGCCCACATTTTCCAAATCCCTCAAAATCTTTGGTCACACCATTATCACAACGTTCACATTATGATATATTTCTTGACTCAATGCATCGACAACCACATCAACCTTTCCTCAGTGGCACTGTATTTGGAGGTCATAATCCTTGAGAAGTTCTAACTGCCTACATTGCCTCATATTCAATTCCTTTTGAGTGAAGATGTATTAGGGACTTTTGTATTAGTCAAAATCTTGCAAGAGCCACCATAGAGATGGTGTCTCCAAAGTTTTAGCGCAAAAACCACCACGGTCAGTTCCAAGTCATAGGTAGCATGATTTTGCTCATAAGGCTTTAGCTGTCTAGAAGCATAAACTATGATATTTTCGTCTTGCATGATGACACATCCTATACCTTGTCTAGAAGCATCATCGTAAATGGTGAATTCTTGAAAAATCTTACACAAATCATCTATTGTATCCGACCATACCCAAGAAACTTTAAGCCTCAATAACGTTAGTAGGCCTTGGTCAATCAGTGACTGCCTTTACTTTTTGTGGGTCAACTTTGATTCCTTCTTCAAATATCACATGTCGTAGAAAAAAGTTCACTTCTGACAATCAAAAGTCACATTTTGATAACTTAGCATGAACCTTGTGTTTACTCAGCATCTGCAGCACAATCCTCAAATGATTAGTATGCTCCTCTTTAATTTTCAAATACATTAGGATATCATCAATGAAAACAATTACAAATTTATCCAAGAATAGCCTAAGCATCTAGTTCATAAAATCCACAAAGGCTGCAGGATCATTGGTCAATCGAAGCGGCAACATAGTAAATTTATAATGATCATAGTGAGTCTTAGACGTCATCTTAGGGATATCCTCTGGCTTGATTCTTAATTGGTGGTACACCGATTTAAGATGAATCTTTAAGAAGACTCTCATCCCACATAGTTGATCAAATAAATCATCAATTCTAGGCAATGGGTACTTATTCTTTATAGTGATCTTGTTTAGTTCTCTGTAACCTAGGCACAATTTCAAAGTTTCATTCTTTTTCTTCACAAATAGTACTGATGCTCCCCACGGGGTTACGCTTGGTTTGATATAACCCCTTTGCAATAATTCTTCCAATCGTACTTTTAATTTTTCTTTAACTCTGTTGGGGCCATCCTATATGAAGGTTTCGAGATAGGGCACTCTCCTGGTTCTAACTCTATTTCAAAGATAGACTCTCTTTTGGGTGGTAGCCCAGAGATTTCTTCCAGGAACACATCTGGAAATTCTGTGATCATCGGAATGTCCTCAAGTTTTATTTCCTTTTTTCTATCTTTCGTAACATATCACATGTACGCCTCATACCCCTACCTAACTAATTTCCTAGTTGCCATCAAGGATATTATCGTTCCTTTCTATTATTGTTTTCCCAAAAACACATCTTTCTTTCCCCTTTCACTTTTGGGGATACTCTTTGCTTTTGGCAATCAATCTTTGCTCCATGCCTTGATAATCAATCCATTTCTAAAATTATATCGAATTCCGGTAGGTCTAATCGTATCAAATCTCTCTCAAACTCTTCTTCATTTGGTGTTACTAGGCAATTTTTGTACATAACACTACATTTTACGCTTTTTTTTCCATGGTCAAAGTTACATCCAAATCTGCAACATATTTATGTGATTCCACCCGTATTTGAGATACAACTTTTGATGAAATAAGTAAATGTGTGGCTCCCGAATCAAATAAACGACAATGGGTGTTGAATTAAAGTAAGCATACCAGTCACAACTATTTCTAACTTGTCACCCTGTTGCATGTTGATCACACAAACTCTACCCTGGTGACTAGTTGCAAGGGTGGGGGTCTTATTGTCTTTAGGAGTTGGAGCAAGGCCATTATTCGGTTGGTTAGGTCCAGCAATTGACAATCAGATGATTTAGATCTCCACATTAAAGACAATGAGTTGCTCCCACCCTACGTTCTGAGATGTTGTGGTTCGTACAACCATAATTAGTGCAATGCTTCATAGTGGGAGCTGGGCGTTAGGGTTTTGGTCTCATGTTGGTATGTTGTTCATTAGGAAGTCCCTTAACCTGAGTATCTTTCTAATTCCACCCTTTTCCTAGGGTTGGCCTGGGTGCACATTCTCAACTCAGTTTTCACCCGTTCAATTTTCGTTGCATGCTCATATAATTCCTAACTTGTTTGTACGAGTTACGCCGCCAACTGGCTCCTAATATAAGGCGCTAGGCCTTTCTCAAATATTACCACCCTCATTTGATCTGTGGCTATGTATTCTAAAGCGAACGTTGAGAATTCAGTAAAGTAGCTTGCATACTCCATTACTGACAGGTTATCCTGTCTCAGGGTTAAGAACTCCCCCTAGTTTTGCTTTTTGCAAGTGCATTAGATAGAACTTTGCTCGCAATGCCTCCAAGTGGCCTCAAAACTTTGAAAGGTGAGCTTAAATATTCTCTACCAAATGTCAGTCTGTTCAATAAGATAAAAAAGACCCCAATAGACACACGTCTGTTGTCAAGACTTTCATAACATCAAATATCATTTTCATCGGTCTGATCCATTCTTTTAGTAAAACTGGGGCTTTTTTGCAATTATATGTTTTTGGATTCTGTTTTGTGGCCCAACAAAAGAACTCATTTTCTTTTTCGTCCTTATCAGATCAAGAACTTTTAAGCTTCTTTGTTACTTCAGCTATAATCTTTGCCATCAATTCAGGATCTAAGTCATCTCATAGTCCCTTTTAATTCTTAATATTCTTAGGGTTTAGAGGTACACTTACAGCTTCCTGGCTTTTTTGAAGAGTCACTATCGGGGAACTTTGATTGGCAAAGTGGGTTGACACAGATTCTGTGTTGTTCCTTTGTGGATTGTTTTTCGGAACATTATCATTTGGTTCTACCATTCTATCAAACCTATATGCAAACATATTAGCTCTTGCTTATTCGTATCCTTATGGTTACACGTTCATGTTTTCTCTTCCTCATTATTTGTTCACGTTCTAGTCTCCTCGTGTGACCATAATTAGCTACCTTTGCTACTCATGCTGGCCAATCAAGTGCCACCAATTAAACCTTATTGTTGTATTCTTCTGGATTCAATTGTTGGCAATTTTCTTGGTAAGTAATTTAACAGTTCCAGTGCTCATGCACATAAAACTTACGTGCATTCATAACATATGTTCCATTAGTCTACCATGAGAATTTTCTCTATGGTAGATACGTAAAAAGGCCCATCCTTTAAAGCAAAATGGGTTAGTAAGGTTAGATCAATCATTATTCTAACCTTAAGACCTAAAGTCCCGTATCACTGCTATATCGCTCCTAAGGATTAGTTCCTCATCTGCTACCTTACATATTTACACATTTTTACAGATCCATACATTCACTTCCTAATTCACCTCCTCAGCAACCTCCTATATCCAACTCCTTCTCTTGCTTCTTCCTGATGTTCCATCTCCTGGTCTTGTAGTATAGGTCATTGTTGTTACTAGTTTTAAATCCAAAGCTCCAGACACTTTCTCAGTCTCATCAGAGCTTATTTCTATCACCTTATGGGACTTAGGAATGTTGATTACACTCATCATGCTATCTGAATCACTAGAGTCACTTTCATTCTCTCCTCCCCAGATATCATACCCATCACCCTCGACCCAGATATCAGATATGTCGATCTCATATCCATCTACATCAATTGGTAACTCTGGGGTAAGTGGTGACAAAGGAATTCTTCTTCTTAGAGAGGTTCTGGGGCAAGTAAGGCACCTCGAGGGTTCTTACGGGGTGCCACTTCAAAAGGGTCTTACTCCCACCATCTGTCTATCTTTTTACAGAATCCTGCACTTCTTCGTTAACCTTGGGGCTTATTCATTCCTTACACATCTAACCTTATTCTTGTGAATTTATCTCATTTACCAAAACATACATAAAGTCTTAGCAGTCTAGACCCCAAATGACGGCATTAATCTAGTCATGTTGACATCTACGTTTGCTCTGATACCACATGTATAACGCCACAACTTAATCACCATCTAAATGTCTTTATTAATAAGCATTATGCATTAGTGGAATGTGCTATTAAGTTAGGGCATTACCGTCATCCCTATAGGCTGCAGATAAAGATATAGAGTCGATTAGATAAGTAACATCTGTCAGTTATAATAATTACACCAAATAAAGTCTAAGATTGTTATTAAACATTTCAAAGTAGCCATCACACCATGATCTAATCACGTCCATAAGGGATTTACATTTTACTGAGGCTGCATACGTGCTCAAAATATAAGTCATTTTCTAAGCCCTCAAAAATGACTAATTAGGGTAGAGGATTAGCAATCACTGCTCTGGCCACTTTTCCTGGACCCTGAACCTTTGTAAGTTTCTGCTTCACTTTAAGTTGCTTCTCATTTCCTAAAATAGTTTAGAAAACACAAACAGTGAAAAACTGAAGTATAGCTCAATGCGTTACCCTTGTACAGTCAATAACTATTTGTAAGGAGTTAGTAAGCACGCGCAATTTTGAAACTATGCATGTTAAACGTCCTTTGAGAAATACTGCATTTAACATTAACTGTAAAATTAATTGTTTCTTAGCCTGGATGGGACCCAAACATGTGAACAGTAGTCATGACATCAATGAACAATGAACTATGAATTTCTCATTTGTCGGAAAGGGCCAAAACTGTGAATGCTGCTAGGCGAAACTGTGAACAATGAACATTGCATTGAACAATGAATAACGAAATGGGTCCTTAATGTTCGAGCGACCGAGTAAAACTTGATAATATTAGGAAACATAAATATAGACATCTTTGAAGGGTACAAGTAACAATGTACCTTTGACATTTATTTATACTCTTCTCTTTTCCGTTCCTCCTTTAAGGTGTTTTTCTTGGAAATATATTCAGTGACGCTCTGTATTAATTAAAAGAATTAATACTTATGAGTCTTAAATCATTCTAGTAATAGTCTTAGGCTTTGTAGCGGAGAGGAGGTGTTATATTTTTCTCGTAAATCCTTTTTTCATTCAATGAATGGCTTATAGAAGTGTAGTTTGGCGATATTTCTTTTTGGACTATGGTTCATTTAGCCCTCCTCAAGACTCATTAGCCCCTTAACCTTACAGCATACATTTCTTGGCTTAGAACCCAAAGTACTATACACAATGTGTTACCACACTTTACTGAACCAACACCCTTAATTAGTGGGGTGTTCTTTCGAGGCTGAATCTTAATTCAACCTCCTTTTTTTCCAAAAAGACATCACTTCGTTCCAACATCTTGAACATATCTAGCAGACTTATCTCCTTCAATATTTCCATTAGAATTTCACATGACTATAATTGACTCATTAAAATCATAATTGGACAAACTCATTGCTCAATATCCAAATAATCCAGCTATAATGCTATTTACACAAATGGCACCCTAATTTACTAAGCACTAATCACATAGTCCTTATAACTACTTCAATTTTCTTCCCACTTTTAACTATGCCACATAACCCCTTTATTTAGCGACAAACCATTAACAACCATTTATATCTACATTACTTGAGCATACTATGACTTTGCTTGAATAATTAAACATTATCTAGACCACTATTCTTTTATGCACATTTCTTCCATCAAAATTTCTTGCAATCATACTTTCACACCTATATTATGACTATTGCCAATTACTTGTCAATTCTTCCTATACATGAATTCATTGTATTTACATCCAACAATCACATAATCAAAATACAACAATTCATCCCAACATTCACATGAATAATCATTGACATATGATGTTGAATATAATGGAAGGACAAAATTTAATTACCTTCAAAGAGACTAGATGTAATAGCCTAACCCTAAATCATGTTTATTTATTTAATTAAACCATGTTATTAATTTTTAACATTGATTTATCTCGTTTAATAATCCCGGTTGGGCGAATTTATTTTGGACCTCACTTTGCAATTCGAGTTCATTTACGTGACAATTTCAGGTGAATCGATATTAGTCACCAGTAAATATGATTAGGTGTTAAATTATTTTCATAATGTCACAAAATTTTAATTTTTAAGCATGCAAAAACATTTGAACCCAAATTCATTAAGTTTAGCCCATTTCATTTGGGCCCGAATTGCGGTCCGATTCATTTTGTACTGTAATAGTCCAACCCTAAATTATATTTATTTATTTAATTACCTCATGCTAATGATTTTCTCAAATTTATTTATCGCATTTAATCATCCCGGTGGGGAAAAAATTTATTTGGGCTCTCACTTGGCAATTCGAGTTTTATTTATTTATTTAATTATTAACGAAAACTTTGGAAGAATTGATAGTAGACCCTAACAAGTTTAATCTAAGTAATTTATTTTGGTTTCCGTAACATTACAAAAATTTAAATTTGAGTACGCAAAAACGTTATCATTACGAAGCATTTTATTCCCGAATCCAACCTTCTTCGGCCCAATTTGAAGCCCAACATGTTTGCTTTCTTAACCTAACTAATTACCATGATTAAGGTTAACCATGGTTAGCTAAAAATCACTTTTCAAGATAAAAACTCAGCCAAGTTGTTAGACAAGTTAAAAAAATACAATGAAAACTCAAACCCATCTTCTCTCTCCTTTCTCTCTCTAACCAGGCCAGCCCTCTCCCCTAACTGATTCTGGTATTTTTCGGACAGTTTTCGGCTAGCTTTGGGTTGCCTCTGACTCCCTCCGACACCCTAGTATCATTAACTACCATCGTCCATCATCAAAACCACTAAATATCACTTCCATCTCTATTTTTGTCAAACTTGAAGTGGGTAACCTTAATCTTGATCTTGTTGGTTTTGATTTTAATCTAAGTTTTGGTTTTTGTTTTGATGTTTTTGATTGTTGATCATGATATTTTGATAAGAAATAAGAGTTATTTTGATATTTATTATGGTGAGTTGAGTTGGGAGCATGCTAGGGTTAGGGTTATTCATAATCATGCAAGCTTTAAGTGGAAAGTTTGTTTTTCTTGGATTCTTGTATTTGATTTAGTAGTTTTAATTTCTAATAATGTTATGAGGATGTTCTTGGTGATCTTGGATGAAGTGAAAGTTGGCCAAAAGTTAGGGTTTTATTGATTATGCAAGGGTTTAACCTTCCTTTGATGGCAAGCATGTTACTAGTGTATATTTGATTGAAAAATAATCTTTGATGTACATGATTTTAAAGTGAAATTGAGTGTGATGGTTTTGTATGGTGATGGGAAGGACCAAAGCCTTGTTATATGACTTTAAGGTGTGATTTTGGATGGGAATTGTGTAAAAAAAAAGGAGAAAGCCTTGACAGTGAAGGCTAAAAAATTTCAGAGAATAGGGCAAGATTTATGATTAAACTGATAATTATCGGCCCATTGAAAAATTATGATTTTTGGTGGGTAGCTAATTTAGTGTGTTAGCTTTCAAATGCCTTTTGAATCGCCTTAATCCGATGTCTGTGCGCAGGTTAGATCAAAACTGATATACTTATATTTTAGTCCCATTTTGAGAAGCCTATAGTGGGAATCGTGTTTGGTGTTCTAAATGAAAGTGTTGCAGGACTTCTCAATCTTTTCATATTGGGGTTTTATAGCTCAATTGGAGGTTACAGGTGAAAGTTATGAATTTCCTAAGGTGGACCTTGAATCGGTAATAATTTTGATTGCACTTAAAAGCTTATTTGATTTGGAAAACTAAGCTGTATAGTATGTGCTACGAAATTGAAGAAGTGGGGAGATTGATAACTCAAGATCAGTGTTTATTGGTCCAAATCGATTTGTTTAAAGTTATTCTGAACCTACCACCAGTCCAATTACATTCAAACCTTTGTTATCCATCTCAGAAATATCAAAAATCCGTGATCAATTATGCCTATCAAAGTCTTTCTTTTATGATCTCAATTATTCTACCTTGATCAGTTTTATGCCAATATTATTTCACTTTGAGTTAAATTACTCTAATTCATTTAGTTTTCAAATCATGTTGGCAGAACTTATCTTCTATTGAATTATTTGAGTTATGGATGCCTTTTAATGAATTTCTATTACAATCACAAATTATTAAAGTCAACATTGTTTACTAATTACATATACCTATAATTATATTCCTTAAATAGAAATTGAGGCCCAGTCTATCGTTTCTCGTTGTGCATAGGTATTATCAAGTGAGATTGCATTTTAAAGACTTCAGGTACGTTCATTATCTGTATCTTTAGAAATCAGCACGTATTTATCAAAATTATAATATTTTTGATAAATACATCATCAATGAATTAGTTTAATCTGTGATTTATCACATAATTAGTGATCCCATCAGTTATCAATTATAGGGCATAGCCCTTTAGTTACCCGCATGGTTTCATACCAGATCCCGATCAATTTGGCCGGTGTACATCTATCCATAGATTTTAACAGTTACAAGGGGTTCACTGTCAGATAATAACTAGCAACGCAGTTTTATATTTATCTTATTCATTGTTTTAACTTAAAATAAATTGCAAAGCCAGCACCCAACCAATTTATGCAGTGGTCAATTAACAATAAAGGAATGCATGTACTGAGTTTCAGCTCACAGTTCAAAATATTTTCATATTTTGTTTTAGGAAAACGCTCAGTGAATCGCCCTCATGCTAGCAAGTCAGCCGAAAAGCATGCTAGCGAGTCAGCCGAAGAGAATAAGTAAGTAAGGGAAACTTGGATGAATTAACAGTGATATAGGCTATGCATACTTTGGAGTCGTATTTTGTAATCTTCAGTGTATAGAAGTGTAAGCTTTGTGGTGAATTGCTTTACTGTAATGTATATACCTTATGTTGGTTAATGAGTATGGTTGAAGTTATGCCTGACTATGTTATCTCTAGTAAACTTGTGGCAAGCCTTGTCCTTTTGGAATGGCGGTAACGCCCCGATCATTAGATTTATCAGTCGTAATTGAGGGAATCAGAATAATAATTGCAAACAATGAAACATGCTTAATTAGAGGATGTTACAGATTTGGTATCAAAGCTAAGGTTTTAAGGGCTACTGTAAGCTATCAAATGTTTATAAGTTAGCTATTAAGGTGTGTATGAGTTATATTAGACCAGTTAAATGAGCTATTGACTATAAGTTCATATGTATGGGCATATAAGGAGAAATCATTTCTATTTGGGTGATTCAATTATTTGATAATATCCTGATATTCGAGCATTAGCAAAGTGGAGTGTGAAACCATTTAGGTGATCTGCTAGTGAGGCATACTTTTATTTATCCGAGAGTTGTATTGTATGCTTCATTTCTCTCATTTGTTTGAATTTTTGCAATCGTGCACTCCGAGTGTGTGACCCATTGAGTTATGAATTCCAGCGTATGGCCGTTAAGCTATTAAGGTGTTTCTTTTCATTTTATATATCTATTGTAAGGCTTTAAGCCGAATTTTAGTCAATTATTAGGCGAAACTCTATCCGTTTTATCCTAGGATTTGATAGTTTTAGTGACATGCATTAATATACCTGATCTTGGATACAGTGATGGTTGAAACCCGATGTGAGGATGCCATTTGCAACTTCTTGAGGGATTAATATAGTGTCAAATTAGATGTAGACCTTTAGATGAGAAAATGCCTTGTGGGCAATATCTTAGAGTTGAAGCAGTATGAAATGAACATTACAATGAGTGCTTATGTCTAGTGATAACAGCTAGTAGCTTATGGTGTGCTGCTTGGTATTTTATGGGTGGTACGAGTAAGATTAACCTTGAAATTTTCAGAAGCATCATTTCTTTGCTATTAACACTCTCTTGATTCGTAACGGAATGTTTATGGGGAAAAAAAAAAACTCGCATGTGGTATGTGAGGAGTCCTTTAAGCACATCTAAGCAATCTTTCTTGTAGGCGATTCAAACCCTGACAATATAATCGTTTAATTCTCTGTTTCCATAGTGGAGCCTATGATGACCCTTGGCGTGCGTTACTGTGTGATTTGCTGTTCTTCGTAAGCATATTTGACCCATTCTACTTACAGTTCAGTCATCACTCTGCTCATATTTTTACTATCACCTACTTTAACCCCTTGCTTCTATTTGGTACTATTCATTTATTGTTTGCAAAGCCTTTAATTGCTTCAGACCCAGTCATTGAGCGCCCTTTTAGTAATTAAATGGATCCATATTGTTCGTGTTCATATAGCACCGTAACGCGTGTTGGCATACTACTCTATGGTCGTGACTGCATGTCATTACTCAAGTTATTTTGACAATCCTTTCTTTACTAGTACAGCCTATCTTATTAATGATGAACAACAATTTGTGCTATTTCCATCTGCCAGCAGTTTCGAAGTTTATATGCCTACCCAAGACTTCCATTTACTGTAGAATGTATTATTGATGGATGCTTATGCCACCATATTCAGTTATAAGACTGACTTCTTCATCTTGATGTATTGGCCTTTCAAACACCAGATGAATAAAATTTCTCTTCTGGTGGTGTTGACCCTCATATTCGTCATTTTACTTACCTGCGGGTACCATATGACTTTCAAATGCCTCTCTGGTAATATGTTTGATCTCTTCACCTTCAGTACTTAATACTCCCTCTCAAACTTTTTAACATGGCTCGTTTACTTTACTATCATGACCATCATGAATAAACTACATGTCTTGTGTATGTAGGTCATTTATATGCTTTATCTCTTTCATTACGAATCTTCATCCTTTCATTCATTCGCTTACATGCCAGTCCTTTATAACCAATAAAGAAATATCTTTGTAAGAGTTCATGGTGTGGTTACATCTCTTTACACTTTAGATTGTCCCGCTATCATTTAAATTTACTTAGACCAGTAGGCATTTAAATGTGTTATCTTTTATAAATATGCCTATATTAGTATTACTGGAACTATATTCATTGGGCATTTAATCCAGTCTGATTGACAGACCTTATTATCATTATGGGGATAAACTGACTGTATATTTATAGGAGATAACTTGTAAAAATCTTAAGGTTAGCTTGAGGAATGAAGAAAGACTATATATGTGTTTCTATAGACCGATGGAAGAAAAACTCTATTTCCGCCCTAATTATACTGTGTAAGTAAGTGAATTATCGTGTCAGTAATGCATTGAATATTAATGATTTACAACTACACTTGGTATATACATATCCATAATTACAATTTGTGAATTTAGAGATGTTTCATCTAAGGACTTTCAGGACTGTTTTCTCCTAAGAAACATTGATTTTTACATCAACCTAGTTCAAGGTGCTCAATCCATTTTCAGAGCTCCTATCATGTTACCCCTAACAGAGTTCAAAGAAATAAAGATTTAGTAAGATGAGTTGTTACAAAAGGGAGTTATTTAACCAAGTGTGTCACCGTGGGAAACTTTAGTTTTATATGTGTGAAGAATGAAAGCAGAACCTTATGATTGTGTACAGCATATAGAGAGTTGAACAAGATCACTATCAAAAATAAGTTCCCTATACCTTGAATAAATAATTTATGTGATTAATTGTCAACAACATAAGTCTTTTTTAGGAATGATTTGAGCTCCGAATATCATACCTAAACGATGCAACCATAGTTTATCTTTTCAAAAATACCCTTTTATAGTAATTCTTGTAATTATTTGCTTTTGTCATCTTCGAAACTTAGTACTATCTAATATTGTTTAATCTCCCTTATATTACAATCCGATATTTCCTATTAGCATGATCTTTCATTTATAACCAATAAAGAAATATTTTTGTAAGAGTTCATGGTGTGATTACATCTCTTTACACTTTAGATTGTCCCGCTATCATTTAAATTTACTTAGACCAGTAGGCATTTAAATGTGTTATCTTTTATAAATATGCCTATATTAGTATTACTGGAACCATATTCATTGGGCATTCAATCCAGTCTGATTGACAGACCTTATTATCATTATGGGGATAAACTGACTGTATATTTATAGGAGATAACTTGTAAAAATCTTAAGGTTAGCTTGAGGAATGAGGAAAGACTATATGTGTGTTTCTATAGACCGATGGAAGAAAAACTCTATTTCCACCCTAATTATACTGTGTAAGTAAGTGAATTATCGTATCAGTAATGCATTGAATATTAATGATTTACAACTACACTTGGTATATACATATCCATAATTACAATTTGTAAATTTAGAGATGTTTCATCTAAGGACTTTCAGGACTGTTTTCTCCTAAGAAACATTGATTTTTAGATCAACCTAGTTCAAGGTGCTCAATCTATTTTCAGAGCTCCTATCATATTACCCCTAACAGAGTTCAAAGAACTAAAGATTTAGTAAGATGAGTTGTTACAAAAGGGAGTTATTTAACCAAGTGTGTCACCGTGGGAAACTTTAGTTTTATATGTGTGAAGAATGAAAGCAGAACCTTATGATTGTGTACAGCATATAGAGAGTTGAACAAGATCACTATCAAAAATAAGTTCCCTATACCTTGAATAAATAATTTATGTGATTAATTGTCAACAACATAAGTCTTTTTTAGGAATGATTTGAGGTCCGGATATCATACCTAAACGATGCAACCATAGTTTATCTTTTCAAAAATGCCCTTTTATAGTAATTCTTGTAATTGTTTGCTTTTGTCATCTTCGAAACTTAGTACTATCCAATATTATTTAATCTCCCTTGTATTGCAACCCGATATTTCCTATTAGCATGATCTTCCATGTCTTTGCAAATCCATTATTAAATGTGCAATATATTTTTGTTCGACTTATATGGTTGTCAACATTTTAGTGCTCTCGATCACCATCTTTATTTCATGATCATGAGTTCTAGTTCATTGCATTGAGAGCCGATTCACACATCTACCTTACATCTCATTTATTCATAATGATAAGTTCGTATAACTTGTTCTGAATTTATAATGTAATTCAACTCTCATTGATGTGGGTAATTGCGATTGTCATAATCCTCTTACTCTCCTTATTTTGAACTTCAACTCTCACACATGTATCTTACATGCTCATAAATAAACTCTAACTTTTCTGTTCAATCTTATTGCTGGACGAGCAAAGACATGTTTCTAATGTCACTTGTTCAATCTATTTACTTATCCATTAGTGCTTTGCTCGTCTAATCTATTGATCTATCCATTGCACTTTACCGGTTCAATCTATTGATCTATTTATTGCACTTGCAATTCTCACACCTATATCTTTTATCCTCATAAGTAAACTTTAGTAATCCTTATTTAATCTTATTGCCGTACTTGATTTGGCTCCATATGAGCAAAGGGATTTTCCCACTGCAGCCTATTCAATCCATTTATCTATTCATTAGACCTTGCTCATTCAAGTTATTTATTTATCCATTGTGCCTTGTTTATCTAATCTATTTCTCTATTTATTATATTTTATTTGGACACTCTCTCGATTGCATTTATCCTATCAATGGTATCTAGAAAGCCACCCTGTTGGAGCTCCGTTACTGGCCACCTTGTTTTTAAATCATCAGCTAAACTCGAAGGTAACCGGACTATCTATCTTCTTGGATAACTATGTATTGGATCTTTTATAATCAATATTTATAAACCATGATTCTTGTAGTATTATGGTTCAGAATTCTGGATACACTCATGGTTATCTTTATTCTAACCAACCTATGATAATCTCTTCTTTATTAGCCTTTTCTAGTCTCAGTGTTCATTTCTTTTGTATGCAATGATTCGCTTGGCTAACAAGCCCATCGCTCTCATCCTTAGTCACGGTTATTTCATCACCTATTATCAACCAGGAGCAGATCCTCGAGTCATCTGATGAGGAGAGATCATGTGATGCATTGAGAATATCAGATGATAACTTTTTGATAAGGGCATAGTCTCAAGTACTATCTATTTATATTTAAGTAAGCTAGAAGAAACATTGAGTATAAGGTCAGAGCTAACCCAAGCAAGCATCAAGAGGGAAAAATTCAAGTACATGTTAAGGTGATACAAGGTCGACAACAGAGTTGTGCTGGCAAAACAAGAAAACACCCAAAAGCTCAGATGGGTTATAGAGTGTTTTAAAAGGCTTTTCTAGTCAAAAGTAGTAAAAGACCAATTATCCAAGGACAATTAGGGACTAGTTACATTGGGCCTTATGATTCACTGAAAGGTTAGATCTTGTAACTTGTTGACTGTATGTAGCTGTTGAACTCGGATACATACCTAATGTGTTTTATAACTCGTAATAGTATCAAAGTACTTATCAGGGTATACAACAGTTTTCATTAATGGATAAGGTGATGAACCAGTAGTGAGCACCTCTTCACTAGTAACAAGGTTTTTTTCTTTCGAAAAGGATATCAATTTTGAACCCAAGTAATCACGTTCATTGAAGCTAGTGTGTGAGAAGTATCTGGTTCTGCTACTGAAACATGGGATTAAGCAGTTATAGAGTATGCAAACACCTTTAATCCCAGAGCTTGTTAACTAGGTCTGCCTATATAACTCAAACACATGCATAACGTGTTTTTTGCCTTATAACTCAGGCAGTACATTTCATATCCTGATCATACTCTCTTAACTAGACCCATTGTGGTCACTGAGGGTCTCGCGTTTAAAGAGCACCCAGTTTAGATAGTAGATCACAGGAATAAGTAGCTACGTATCAAGCAGATACCTTTAATCAAGGTACATTGACAAATCATACCTCCTCAGAATCCAGTTACGAAAAATCGATGATGAGATATAAGTCAAGTACGCATATCTATTTAAGATAAACTTGCATGTTTTGGCAAAGTTCATGAGTTTCGAGGATGAAACTCTTTTAAGGGGGAAGGCTGTAATAGCCCGACCCTAAATCATATTTATTTATTTAATTAAGCTATGTTATTAATTTTTCACATTGATTTATCTCATTTAATCATCCCGGTTGGCGAATTCATTTTGGGCCCCACTTTGCAATTCGAATTCATTTGCGTGACAATTTCGGATGAATCAATATTAGTCCCCAGCAAACATGATTAGGTGTTAAATTATTATCATAATGTCACAAAAATTTAATTTTTAAGCATGCACAAACATTAGGGCCAAAATTCATTAAGTTTGCCCCAATTCATTTGGGCTCGAATTACGAACCGATTCATTTTCTACTGTAATAGCCCAACCCTAAATTATGTTTATTTATTTAATTACTTCATGTTAATGATTTTCTTAAATTTATTTATCGCATTTAATCATCCCAGTAGGCAAAAATTTATTTGGGCTCTCACTTGGCAATTCAGGTTTTATTTATTTATTTAATTATTAACGAAAACTTTGAAAGAATTAATAGTAGGCCCTAACAAGTTTAATCTAAGTAATTTATTTTGTTTTCTGTAACATTACAAAAAATTTAAATTTGAGTACGCAAAAATATTATCGTTAGAAGCATTTTATTCCCGAATCCAACTTTCTTCGGCCCAATTTGAAACCTAACATGTTTCCTTTCTTAACCTCACTAATTACCATGATTAAGCTTAACTATGGTTAGCTAAAAATCATTTTTCAAGATAAAAAGTCAGCCAAGTTGTTAGACAAGTTAAAAAAATACAACCAAAACTCAAATCCATCTTCTCTCTCCTTTCTCTCTCTGCCAGGCCAACCCTTCCCTAATTGATTCTGGTATTTTTCGGCCAGTTTTCGGCCGGATTTGGGCTACCTCTGACTCCCTCTGACACCCTAGTATCACTAGCTACCACAATCCATCATCAAAACCACTAAACATCACCTCCATCTCTACTTTTATCAAACTTAAAGTGAATAACCTTAATCTTGATCTTATTGGTTTTGATTTTTATCTTTGTTTTGATTCTTGTTTTGATATTTTTGATTGTTGATCATGATGTATTGGTAAAACATAAGAGTTATTTTGATATTGATCATGGTAAGTTGAGTAGGGAGCATGTTAGGGTTAGGGTTATTCATAATCATGCAAGTTTTAAGTGGAAAGTTTGTTTTTCTTGGATTCTTGTATTTGATTTAGTGGTTTTAATTTCTAATAATATTATGAGGATGTTCTTGGTGATCTTGGATTAAGTTAAAGTTGGCCAAAAGTTAGGATTTTACTGATTATGCGAGGGTTTAACCTTCCTTTGATAGCAAGCATGTTATTAGTGTATATTTGATTGAAAAATGATCTTTGATTTACATGATTTTGAAGTAAAATTGAGTGTAGTGGTTTTGTATGGTGATTGGAAGGACCAAAGCTTTGTTACATGACTTTAAGGTGTGATTTTGGATGAAGAATTGTGTGAAAAGAAAGGAGAAAGCCTTGATAGTGAAGGCTGGAAAATTTCAGAAAACAGGGCAATATTTGTGACTAAACTGGTAATTATTGGCCCATTGAAAAATTATGAATTTTGGTGGGTAGATAGTTTAGTGTGTTAGCTTTCAGATACTTTTTGAATCGCTTTAATCCGAGGTCTTTGGAAAACGTTATGGCCGTTTTACCAGAACTGTACAGGTTAGATCAAAAATGACATACTTGTGTTCTAGTCCCATTTTGAGAATTCTATGATGGGAATCATGTTTGGTGTTCTAAATTAAAGTGTTGCAGGACTTCTTGATCTTTTCGTATTGGGGTCTTATAGCTCAATTGGAGGTTGGGGGTGAAAGTTATGAATTTTCTAAGGTGGACCTTGAATCGGTAATAATTTTGATTGCACCTAGAAGCTTATTTGGTTTGGAAAACTAAGCTGTATGGTATGTGCTACAAAATTGAAGAAGTGAGGAGATTGATAACTCAATATCAGTGTTTATTGGTCCAAACCGGTGTATTTGAAGTTATTCTGAACCTACCACCAGTTCAATTACATTCAAACCTTTGTTATCCATCTCAGAAATATCAAAAACCTGCTATCACTTATGCCCATCAAAGTTTTTCTTTTATGATCTTAATTATTCTACCTTGATCAGTTTTACGCTAATAATATTTTACTTTTTGAGTTAAATTACTCTAATTCATTTAGTTTTCAAATTATGTTGGCAGAACTTATCTTCTATTGAATTATTTGAGTTATAGATGCCTTTTAATGAATTTCTATTACAATCATAAATTATTAAAGTCAACGTTGTTTACTAATTACATATACATATAATTATATTTCGTAAACAGAAATCGAGATTTAGTCTATCGTTTTCCATTGTGCATAAGCATTATCAAGTGAGATTGCATTTTAAAGACTTCAGGTACGTTCATTATCTGTCTCTTTAAAAATGAGCACGTATTTATCAAAACTATAATGCTTTGGTAAGTACATTAATGAATTAGTTTACTCAGTGATTTATCACATAATTAGTGACCCTATCAGTTATCAGTTACAGGGCATAGCCCTGTAGTTACCCGTGCGGCTTCAGGTCAGGTTCCAATCGGTTTGGCAGGTGTACACCTATCCATAGATCGTAACAGTTATAAGGGGTTCACTGTCAGATAATAACTAGCAATATAGTTTTACACTCATCTTATTTACTATTTTAACTTAAATGAATTGCAAAGCAGGCGCCTAGCCAATTTATGCAGTAATCATTTAACAATATAGGAATGCATGTACTGAGTTTCAACTCATAGTTTGAAATGTTTTCATATTTTGTTTTAGGCAAACGTTCAGTGAATCGCCCTCATGCTAGCAAGTCAGTCGCAAAGTATGCTAGCGAGCCAGCTGAAGAGAATAAATATTGAGTTTCGGCTCACAGTTTGAAATATTTTTATATTTTATTTTAGGCAAACGCTCACTGAATCGCCCTCATGCTAACAAGTCAGCCGCAAAGCATGCTAGCGAGTCAGCTGAAGAGAATAAGTAAGTAAGGAAAACTCGGACAAATCAACAGTGATATAGAACATGCATACTTTAGAGCCGTATTTGTTAATCTTCATGGTATGGAAGTGTAAGCTTTGTGTTGAATTGCTTTATTGTAGTGTATATACCTTATGTTGGTTAATGAGTATGGTTAAAGTTATGTCTGACTATTTTATCTCTAGTACACTTGCAGCAAGCCTTGTCCTTTTGGGACGGTGGTAATATTCCGATCATTGGGTTTATCAGTTGTAATTGAAGGAATCAAAATAATGAATGTAAACAATGAAACATGCTTAATTAGGGGGCGTTATACTAGAATTGGAGATGGGTGCAACCAAAGGCTGTGAAGAGGAAGAGATGGTGGGGCGTGGCTTGGGGGGCGGTGAAGTCAGGCAGTGAGGTCTGGCGACTGCTATTGGTTAGGGGGATTTATCACACGTGAGAGAAAGAACAGAGAGGGTTGACCCATTTGGATTGCTTATTTCCAAAGCGCACGTGCCATTTAAATAGTCACTACCCCCTAGATTAGTAGGCTCTTTTTATTATTTTTCCTTTTTTTGGTTTGGATAATTCCTTTGTCACATCAAAATTAATGTGTGCCTATCCATTTATCATATTAAAATTAATGTGAGTGTATAACTTTGTCACATCAAAATTAATGCGCGCTTATCCATTTGTGACATCAAAATTAGTACGAACTTATCACTTTGTCACATCAAAATTAATGCGAGTTTATCTTAATTTATTTTTCCTTTTACACATGGCTCAAAACTGGCCATACATTTGGCCATTAGTAATTCGACAGTTTTCTTTCTTTTCTTAGCTATTAAGAAATTATCATGGTTCGGTAAATTGCCAATCTTGTTCGGGTACAGATGCATATGTACGATAAATTGTATACTTTTACATAATTATATGAGACTTTATATGGTCTGAAGAAAGTTTTGCATTAAAGTAATTTCTCAATGAAACATTGCTTTATTTATCAGTAGAAAAATGTGCGGCTCATAGCTCTAATTAGTCATAACCATGTGACTAATGCAACCAATTAAACATGATTAAGTACTAGGGTGTTACACCCACACCGACTGCTTAGTCCATCAGTCGCCTTGCGACATCCACCGCACAGCCCACCAGCCCCACCTCCTTCTCCGAATTTGTGAGTTCTCCTTTTACTGATATTAGTTCAAATGTTCTAATTGACTTGAATTTATTATTTAATTCTTCAATTTGTAGATTAATAAGTTTGCATTGTTTGATTTATGAGTCTGTTTATCAATTTTAATTCCAAATTTATTTAATTTATAGGTTCAATTTCAATTCTAGGTTAATTCTCAATATGTAGTTTAGTTTATTTTTATTGTATTTGTGAGTTTATTTGTCAATTTCAATTCCAATTTGTTTAATTTATAGGTTTAATTTCAATTATAGGTTAAAATGCACACATATTCTAACAATCGTTTAATTTGTGATTAATTTTTTGACACCCCTTCCCGAATTTCCTGACTTCGCCTCTAGTAGTAGTATAATCTTTGTTAACAAGTACCATGTATGATGGCGAAAATGTTAAAAACGAATCTTCTCATTTAGATCGAGTGGACTCAAGTGCATATGAAATGGCGACGGTAAAATCAGAAAAATCTATAAATAACCCGTCCTCCCCCCTTCTCTCCAAGTAGGGTCGGCAAAAGAACCTATACCCACCTAGAACCGGTAAAGATCGCTCCAATGGGTATGAGTATGTGTGATAAAAATAGAAAAAAATAAGTATAGAGCGGATATTGCTAAAATGGATATAGGTTTAGGTATAGGTCATTCTCGCCCCATACCCGCTTTATCAACATCCGCCCCGTACTTGCCCCATATCCGCCGCATATAAAATATGTACTCATTTGTTTAAAGTTCTGATTTGTTACTTATAATTGGATAATTTTCTAGTCGCTATGAGTCATATAGTATTCAAGAGTTCGGTGAGACAATTTTGTTAGAAACTGCAATTGTCAAGTGCTAATTTATTACTTTGATTGACAAAATGTTAGTTGCATTCAATGTGATATGATATGTTGTTAGAAATTTAGGATTAATGTGACATATTGGCTATTTGATATCGAATATCGGTATCAAATGAATTTAATTCTTTTTTGTCTATATATACCGAATAAAATCCACATACTCGCTATATCCAGTGTGTATGAATATGAGTATGAGTATAACTTTATAACTCTTGATGAATATAGATATAAATATAGGTATTAATTTTAAAAATTGGTATGAATAAGGGTACAACTAAACTCGCCCTGTACAGCTATACCCGTTGCATCAAAAATTCTATGGTACATATCCATATACTTAGTTATGTATATACCTATATAAGAAGGTGTGTATTATACTAAAATATATATATTTATATCTAAGAATTTTTAAAATATAATATACACCCTCTTATATAAATATGTATAAAATTAAGTATATGAATATGTACAATAGAATTAATGCTGTCGCAATGTCATCTCTACCCCCAAAACCCCCGGAAGGGGCCAAGAAAAAAAAGAACAAAGAAAAATCGTAAAGTGTCTCGTCGAACCCAGTGCCCACCCCCTCGCCCTCTGTTGCTCTTCCTCGAAATTGGCGCAATAGACTCTATCTAGAAACGGGCTTTGCTGGCGGACAAATCCTTATCTGTGGTTGATCTTCACTCGGTTATCGAAAACTCCAGCAAGGTATTTGAATAGCTTCTTTGTCGAATTTGTGTTGATTGTTCGTATCTACTGCGTTTATTAATCGGCTCAATCTTGTTTGCTGATTCGAAAACCTAATTTGATGATTATATGCGGCTAGTTATAGCGATGCAAAATCTGATCGATTGAAGACGATTGAGCCGAGAGTCGTATCGATTAATCAGTTTGACTTTGTGAATAGCCTATTTTGTCCGATTTTTCAACACGTTTAAACCTAGGTTATCGCATTGCGCAAATTTTGTTCATGTAGCTGGCAGGATTCTGTTGATCTTTTGCTTTGTTTCGTTCAAAGAGCATGATTGATGATTCCAGTGTTTGGTGAAACATACGTATGTTTTAACCTTTAACAGCGTTAAAAGTGATAAGTCTTGTGAACATGATTTTGTGACTTTTGACTGCTTCACTCCTGTGAAGAAATGAGGACATTGTCTGGAACATAAGCTCCCTTCTTGCTTGAGAGAGGACAAATTTATTTAGGCCCTGTTTGAACCTAGGGAAATTCGGTGGAAAGAAAGGAAAAAAAGGAAAGCGGCTTTCTTTCTCATGTTTGGATTGGAGAAAAATACGAAGAAGAAAAAATTAGTTTTCCAGGTCATTAAAATTTTCCTTACAAAATTGAAAGGAAAATCTGGGAACGTCAAGCTCGACTCTTGCATGTGAGGTTAGCCACTAGTCCACCAGAGAGGTCTTCTTGTTGCTCTCTCTAGTTTTCTCTCTTCCAGTGAATCCAGCTGTTGCTTCTTGTCTCCTCTCTCTCTCTCTCGCTCTCTCTCTCTCTTTGTGAAGGATATCATAATTTGGGCTCAATTTCAAGCAATTTGCTTGAAATTGATTTGGAGTTTTTGATGGATTTGAAGTAAAATTGCCTCCTCAGACTATGAATTGACTGGAGCATTGAGGTGTTTATTGATGGAGATGATGAGTAATTGGGTACGTAGGTGGATAGAGAGAGAGAGAGAGAGAGAGAGAGAGAGTTGGTAAAAATAAAGGGATGGGTTGATGGAAGGGGGATGTGTTCCTGCATCAATGATTATTTTTGGTTTTTTTTTCTAATTTCATTTCCTAATTTTTCGTTCCTTGTATTGTTTTTTGCATCAAACAGAAGGAAAAAGGTTAATTCTACCCTTTTTTTCCTCCAAAATTTTTTTCCTTTGTATTTTCTTTCACCTAAACTTTCTGAAATCCAAACAGGTCCTTACAAATTTATCCTTTAGTGATAATAGAAAGCAGTTTGTTTGTCAATGCTCTATTATGTTTGTTTGAAGCAGAGCAGTGTTATTTTAATACATTTCTAGGGAGTTAGAGGCTATTATTCTCCGATTGGAATAGGATGGCTGTGTTGGACATAGTTTCATTTTCCTATAGAGACTGCAACCTCTTTGTGTCTTTGTAGGCAGTCATTTTCCCTCACATAGAAGATCGATTGTTCTGAATCAATCTTACAAGTAACTTGAGTGGCCAATGCCAAACAAAGGGTCAAAGATATTGTAAACTGATATGTGTGAAAGTTGATTTCTTGTTCTTGCAGAATTTGTATGTTGTCGGTGGCAAGCTATACTTTCTTTGTCATGAATTCATGATAAGAGATCTGCTGTTCAGCTGTGACAGAATGTGTTCCTAGTTAAAGATGCTATATCACATCCATGATTATAGCTGTATAAAACAAGCTATTTTTCCCAAGCAATTCACTCAGATAATTAAATTTGTGCAATGCTTTTTTGAAAGGAGGTATTTATATCAGATTTAGAAGTGTTCATTGCTCGCATACATGATGTGTATTGATTCTCTTCTTCATTTTCATGTGTATTTGATGAGTTTAAGACTAGTGACTAAAGTTGTGTCGTAATGGTAAACCTATGGAGAGGAAAATCAAAGGATCTTCGAAACAACTTAAACATTTCCCTCCATCATCCAAGGTAAATCGGCAATGGTAACTGGTGTAGCCGATTGTATAACTTTCTCTTGTCAAGCCACAATTTACAAGAAATGGTCTGTTTTCACTCTTTTAGTTGTGGACATGTGCCAAAGCTTTGGAACAGAGGCTTGGTTTTGAATTTTGTGTCGATGTTTTAACCTTGTTTTACTCTTATTATTTCATCTTGGTTGTTATGGTCATTGTCTTGATTCCATTTTATTGGTGTGATGGAGATCACTTAGCCAGGTAATCGTGGTCATTAAGGTTGTCTTCATTGCTTGGTTGGATGCGTCAGTCAAATTTCCTATTGCTCTCAAGATTTGTTATCGATTGCTTGATTTGCTTGTTACTACTGTCCCAATGGATAGATCCCATGGATATCTCCTTGTATGTCTTCCATTCGCACCCAGGACCCATTATTTCTGGCCTTGTGGGTTACGTTCATTGCTTGGTTGGAAATGTCATTCGGATTTCCTATCACTGCCAGATTTGTTATTGGTTGTTTGATTTGCCTTTTCTGACAATGGTGGTGGATAAATGGACTCTTTTTTTTTTTTTTTTTTGGGGTGCTTCTTTCATTCATTTATTCGCTGCCATTTTAGTGCAATTAGACTGGGACATGTCTGAGAAAAAAACAAATTGTGTATTGATAATAATTGTTCTCTCTTTTCCTTTCAGTGAAAATTACCTTGCTGGTTTGCTTTCTGTTGGCATTTTGGGGAGAACGACAACATCGAGGTTTGAGAAATGAAGTATGTTACTTAAGCTCTTCCATTTTTTGGGATAGTTTAAGTGTATAACTGTATATTATGTGGTAGGTGAATAACTCATTTATTCAAATTTGGCATGTTATAGATCAGGTTGTCCTCTTTCATGCTGTATATTCGATATATGCTACTGTGTCTAGAAATTAGATAGACAGATTTCAATGGGATGAAAGGTTGAGGGAGTGTGAGATCTTTGCTGCTTGGGTGACTAATTGCAGGGTCAGGGCATATATCCTTCAAACATATACTGGTAAAAAATTTTGAATGTGTATTCACACCAAACGACCTGAATACCAGTGTGCCTTGCCTTTGTATTCTATCATCAAGTTTCATCACTATTCACTAGTGTTATTCTTCTCATCTCTCTCAAACCCCCCCCCCCAAAAAAATTCCAATCTGTTGTGATTGTTTTAGGATAACTTGTGTGTGACTAGATGATTACTGTTGGGAGAACCTCAGCCGGGTGTATCTGGGTGAAAAAAGCGTAAATTTTTGTGTACATTTCTGCTTCTCCTATAACAAGGCTCATTTGAGGTGCTTGCTGTCACCAGGAACAGAGGACATGTGAGGTGGAATGAGGCTAACTTGGGGGAAATTGAGAAGAACAAACCTGTAAGACAGAAGATCACCGAGCCAAAGACGCCATATCACCCGATGATTGAGGATGATGGTATGTAGAAGAATTTTTATTCTCAACATGCCCAATTTGGCTAAGAAATGAAAAACAAAAGTCTCTGCAATTTTCTTTTTTTTTTTTTTTTGGGTTGCGTCCTTTGATTTGTGAGCACTTGAGTAAGTTGTAGCAGCTTGTCTTGCATTGGAAATTCACAGAATGTGTTGTTAGATTGATATGGCATTGGACCATTCAATTAGTCCATTCAATGGCACAAATTATTGATGCTTTATTGTCTGTACCTTTCTAAAAGTGCCTGCACTTGCATCAAATGCAAGATTTAATACCAAAGGACATGCGATGTGACGGTTGATGCATGCCGTAATGGTTTGCAATATAAATGATTGTAGCACATAACATCTCATGGGAATCAAGGGGAGAAATCATTGAAGCTGATCTCCCCCCCCCCCCCATGTTATTAGTATCTTAATGTGGTCTTTCCTCTTTTTTGATTGTTTAGGTTCTTTGTCTCCTATACGTGGCACCTTCAATGACCTTGTTGATAATGCCGAGCATGCTGAAGCCATACGTCATGCTTTGAATGATGTAGCTTCATCTAGTAGAGATAGTGCTCTTTGTTCTGGTGGTTGGACATCTTCTGAGGACGAGGGAGATGCTATGGAGCAGGATGATGAAGGTAAAGCCTCTGCTTTGTAAAGTGCATTCTTTTAAGAACGCATCTTTAATTTTACCCCACTGTTATATCTGATTCAGGATTTTAGACCACAGTGTTATGGTGCTTTGAGCCTTTGACCATTGCAATTATGCGACCACCACCTAGTATGGATCCAGCCATCGCGTGGTCTAGGTTGTTGACAGATCACTCATTTTTTTAATTGGCTATGCACTTGATACTAGCGCATTTTGTTGCCAAATATAGTAGTAATGGTTCTGAAAGCATAATATCTAGGCTCTAATTCTTGTTTTGGCATATAACCATGATCCTGAAGATGAGAGATCTGGGAATTGCAATCCTTTGTAAAACTAGTCATGGTAGCATGTAAGTAGGGGGAATGTCTGATGCATAAGTGGTGGAAAGGGAGACAGTTCAGCAGCAGCAGAAGCTACTTTTGGCAATTGTGTCAGTTTTAGACTATAGCTGTGCTTGGTAATAGAGGTTGAAGTAGAGGTTAGTGGTTTGTAGTGGTCAAACTGTTATGGACCACTGCTTAAAAGTGTTCTGCGAAGTAGTAGGTGAGGTAGTGGTTAGAGATTTATGTAGTGTTTTTCAAAAGTTAATAAAAGTGACTTTTAAGAACCTCTACCTAGTGGTTGCATTGCGATTTGCGAATTACAAAATTTTTCTTTTTATTTACTAAAAACCTTTATTTATTGTGCCTTTTTTAGTCATTTTACATAAATTTGCTACTTCAACGGCTACAGTTACCAAACGCATTTATTTTAAATTGCTAGTTGGACAGCTGACCACTAAAGAGTTAATTTTACCGAACATGTCCTCTAATGGAACACAAAAATGCCTCTAAGTTGTTCTTTCTAGTCTCTTCCTTTTGGCGTAGAGTGGCTTTTTTAAATCTAGGGCATGGGGGGGAGGGGGGGGACCTCTCTATAATTTGAGGGTGAAACAGCAACCCCCCCGGGCACGGAAAAAAAGAACGAAAGGAGGAAAAAAGGGAAAATCTGCCTATTTGAGATTCCCCACTAGTGGTTTCATTTCTTTATTTTGGGGAGAGTTGAGAGCAAATACCTTGCAGCCAAAATTGCATATTGTGTTTAGAGAAATGTAGTCACTTCTTTTGTGTCCGACACTCAGTCTCCCATGTTGGGTTTCCATTCCTCTGTATATGGACACTGAATGCCTTCATGCAGTATGAGTTGGGGCGAATAGATGGGCAAAGTGGGATGATTAGCTGTCCTGAAACTTACCCTAGAGGAAAATAGTTGAATCCTGCTTATGGCAAGGCATGTAGGCTGCACACCACCAACTGGCTCCTCTGGCAAGAATTGTAGTAATTTTGTGGACATCCTTGGAGTAAGGGAGTAAGGGCAGAGAAAGTTGTTGAATTTGCACAGATATTCGATTGCTTAGGTCCATGTACATGTGTCGTTAGGCGAAGAAATAGGAAAGGGGTACATGCTACTGCAGACTTGTGCTAATCCTTGACACATACAGTGGTTGAACCTTTTTTTCTTTTTTGAGAATTCTTAGTATTAGCCTTACACTGGTCTGATTTCATGATTTCTTCAGATTCTGAAACAGAGAGGAGCAAGAGTTTCAAAGAGCACAGACGTGCTCACTATGATGAGTTCTTGAAGGTGAAGGAGCTCCGACGGAAGGGTTCTTTTATGGAAGATGAATCTGACGAGGATGAAGGGACTGGATCAAAGAAAGATGGTGGAGCTGATTCTTCCTCGTCAGTGACAGCTGGAGTAAAAGATATTGATATGCACAAAGGCAAATTCACCACAACCCATCCTCCTACTGCGAATGGAACTTAGTGCCTTGGTGGTCACAGAAATCGGGAGTAACAAAACTCAGCCAATCTATTGCAGTTTTGGCATTTGGTTTAAGAAGGGCACTTCGACTGTTGTGTTGTTGATGCAACTATGTTGTATATACAAGATCTAATACTTAACCAAGCCTGATTTTTGGGGCATACTTGCAAGAATTGATGATTGTATTGTGTACCGTCTTTTGAGATTTTGATATTCTAATGTTCATGTAGCATGTAGACGCTCCTATATTTTTTGTGTTGTATGCTGTTATTTGGATCAGACAGCCTGACATTACTCCTTGCAATTCTGAGAGCATCCACATTAAGAACCTAGATTCAATTCCAAGCATGAGTAGGTTGTTTCAAATACAACCCTCTTATTGTGTGCTCCCATTTTAGAAATGAAAAACCCAAGATTTGGGATCAAATGTGGTGGGCAAGACTATTCACAAAAGTGGGTCTGGTTTAGCTATTTGTGTAAATTGTAAATAGAAGTAGGTTCACATGAAGTCTCAAAAACTATCCTTTTTATTGTAGGATTGAGTACTTTTTGGAGTACCAATCAAAGTTTGATTTTTTAATTATAAATTTGATGACATGGAACAAACAAAAATTAGGTGGGATTATTGTTATTGTGAACGCTCTAAAGACGAGGAGCCCGGACTCAGTAGGCGCATGAATGCAGATGATATCATAATTGTGGTAAATTTGTTTGACGCAATTACCATTACTATTTAAATCTGTCAGGGAATATTGAAATTTAAGCAGACTTAGCAGTATGCAGAGCTGCAGAGCATATAAACAGGACGTCAAATTTTGGAGGAATCCTGAAGTCGAGGAGCTTACAGTGTAGGTCTAAACGTTTTAGTAGCGGCGATGCAGCAACTGATAGGTATAATGTCACCAAAGGTTGCACAAACTCATCCCCTCATTGCATTTGTATGATCTCAATGACTGCATGAAAGTAAGCCCTATTAGTGTCACCAAAGGTTGTACAAACTCAACCCCTTATCACATGATTCACATCTCTATGATCTAAATAAAGACTGCATGAATATTAGCGTTACCAAAGGTTGTACAAACCCAACCATTTATCACATATGTATGATCTAAATGACTAGCATCGTGAGACCCGAGCTGTTGATGTGAAATTTTCATAGTTCCAATGGCTTTGATTTACACCTATTACTCTGTCCTTTCTCCTTTATCTTAAACACCACAAGCGATTTGCACCCGTTTCACATAGGTAGGATTCCATCTCGTTACAGCAACAATCCTAGCTCAAGACTGATTTTGAAGACTTCAGAAATACTTATTTTGAAGTTAATTTACAACATGGATGGGGTAAAACCTGAAAAAAAACAAAATACCTGGCAAAAAAACATGAAAAAAACATTCTTCATCAGACTCCAGGAGCTGCAAAGCCAGTGAAGTGCTTTGGCAGACTCATAAACTTCCATATACAAAGCACTTATGAAGTGTAAGTAATAACATCCTTCACCTCCGAAAGGCATTTCGTTCATCAGCCTCTGTCCTACCCTGCAAGAAATGGGTACGGCGACGAACGCTTTCCTCAATTGTTAAACTTCCGCCTTTTTCTGCCCCATATACACTCTTCTGAACAGCATCCAGGAAAGACTTCCCCCCAGAACCACCAAGACGCCTAGCTTCACGTGCATCATCCTCCTCAGCTATCTTCAATCGTTTCCATCTTTGCTCTTCATGTAGCTCCGCATCCACCTGCATCTCTCTCAATCTAGCAGCTCTCTCCTCTTCAGAGAGTTGAGGAGCCCTACCCCGACGCTTGTGTGATTCAGGTCTAGGTGGCAGAGTAGAATGATTAGAATCACTTGCTTGATGTATACTGCCATTTTCCTGCCCTGCAGAGTGGCCTTCATGCTTTGACCTCTCATGACCCCTCTTGCTTCCTTCAATATCTTCCCTTCTGTCTCCTCTCTGTCTTGAAGGGCTACCATGCCGCTTCTTTTCACCTTCACAGTCCCAGTGGGCATGGCCATGATGCCTTGATCTCTCTCTTGAGTCCTCTTCATTTCTGTCTGCTTTTCGTTTCGAAGGGCTACTATGCCGCCGCCTTCCACTTTCATAGTCCGTACGGGAACGTCTATGATGCCTTGTCCTATCCCTTGAATCATCATCTGAATCAAGATATTCTTTCTCTTTGTGCTTTGGCTTTTTCCTCTTTTCTTCCCCATCATGGCTATCATCTTCTGAGTCAGAAAAGTGCTTGGATGACGAATGCTTTTTATATTTCGAATTCATCTTTTTGCGTTCTCCATCCTGAGTTTCATCATCTTTCTTCCTTGTCTCCATCTGAAAATACAGGGCATGGTGTTAGACAACAGCAAAATATTTGCACAGAAGCAACGACCACTAAGCTTAAACCTATGGCTATAATCACGGCATTAGTATCACTCAAGTTGGTAGAGATAGCAGCCCAGCACTAGTGGAATTTGAGTGCCCACATCTCAGACAAAAGTTAAACCGCGGGATCCCCACCGGATTACACTTGTGTTGAAGCCCATAAATTTGAGTTTGCCAAAAAAATACTGCATTTACCGGACCAAAATTCTCAGTTCTCATAAAGGCACAAAAGATTTTTTTCCCCTTTTCTTGCCTTTTTTTTTGGGGGGGGGGGGAGTGGGTTCAATAATTCTGGCTTTATTCGAAGGTTTATCATATCCACAAATCACTGATAGTCAATTACTCCCTCACGTAGTCACATTGCTACTGGCTACACTCCCAAACACAGGAGTAACAGTACTTTTTACTCGTTTAGCAGCTCCCCTTCACTCCCAGACATTGAAACAGAAGTACATTTAAGAACTCTCCTTCACTCCGCTCCCAAACAGAGCCTTATTGTTCGAGGCTTTGTTGGATAGAAAAACAAATACTGCCTATTACCCAAATTCCCAATGTGAAAGAAATTTACCCAGATGTAATTCCCAAGGTTTTGCTCAAATCCACTTCATTAGGGTTGTAATTTCATACTTATATTACCAAATAGTAATGGCGGCCTTGGCATGAACTCTTCAGGAGTAATCTTAGCCTCCTAGGTAATATACTAGTTAGAAACCGCAAATAAAGACCAAGATGTCAGCTTGATTTCATGGTAAATGCAGATGGAACTATTTCACATATGCAAGGTAAAACATATCCACAATGCATCAATGCCCTAGACCGCTGAAACCTAAAAGCAGCTGAATGCAAGAAAGAATAAGAGAACTAGAACTTACAGATTTACGGATCAACGCCATCTTAACTGGGTTGTTCTTAATTCTTGCCAGAGCCTCTTGCTCCCTCTGCCTAATCATCAGCAGTGGATCTGAATGGAGTTTCCTCCATGCATCGTTAGCAGATTGCGGCTTCTCTTCAAATAAGGCTCCAGGAGCAGCAGACTGCAGGATGTTCAAGAGTCAATGCAAGATCTATGAATCAGAAACAGTTTCAATCTCGAAAGGTGTAAAACAAAAGAGAACTATAAAAGCACTTTAAGCAAGGTTTTGTAACCAGAAATGCTCTATTCCAAAGTGAAGCAGTGACTTAGCAGAATAGATATCTTGCTTTGACAGGTGAAAAGAACCATGCCAAGAAACCAGCATTTGAAGATACCAGAGAGGCAGCAATAACTAGAGCAAATTTTCTCTATAAGGTTTTAAACTCAGGATGAATACTAACACGCACATGCAATGTGATTGAGGATAAGATAGTTGCAAAAGATATCCATAAAGAAAAGTTGGAGAATTTCCATATGCCACATAAATCCTCCTAATATTTAATCTCACAGATCATCATACCAAAAGAGAAATCTTTGGTCTTTGCTGCCTAGTCTACTGCCTACTGCAAACCAATATCCAAGATAGCCTACACAAACTGTCCAGGCTCTCCAACAGAATATTCCTTTCAGGCTCTCGGTGACAGTTGAATCAGCCCCTACTCTTCTCTGCATTAGCCCAATAAATGATCTCATTATCTGGTACCTACACTTACACTTCAATATCTTCCTATCTTTCTCAATGATCAAAATCAGAAAGCATAACTGAATACATGACATAATTCCATTCGGAATACACGAAGTATGAGTCCCCAACCCACCTCACTTAGCCTCACCGAAAGCAGGCTACTAATGCAACTAGCTTATTCTTATCTTGATCCCAAAACTTAAAAACATCTCAGACAGATTTCTTCCATCTGGTTGATTTTATCCATAATTCACGCATGTATAGGAAAAGATCCAAAGACAAGCATTTGAGTCACTTCCTCATATATCAAGTACTTGTACCAACAATCAATCCGGAATGCCACTTTTTCACATCAAGCAGCTTTTCTAAGTAATAATGAATTGCTCGTATTAAAGCCCCAATGAGAAGCCACACCATCTTGATGAGTAAAATACCAAAGAGCACAAAGAACAAAAGAACATAGAAACCAATTTTGTAGATACAGAATCAGAAGCTGAATATAGATGTAACAGAAACTGACCTGAGAGGACGATGGTGCAGATCCGGACGCCGAAGCTGATGGTGGCCTCTCATTAGGGTAGGCTTCAAGCGCCTTGAATCCCTCAGAACTAGTTTTTCCAACAGCCAATCCAGAATCATAGAGAAATTCCAATCTTTCCTGCCTCCTGCACGGAAAAAAAAGAGTCAGAAATTAAATTAGCATCCGAAGACAAAAACCTGAAAACCCTAAGCCTAACCCGAACCGCAACCGTAACCGAAATTGAGGGAGAATGAAGAAATAGAAGGGCTGATGTGGTTACGGAGTAAGGCCAGCTCGCTCCTGAAGAAGACGAAACTCATCCCTTTCTCTCTCCTCCTGGATCTGCTTACGGAGCTCTTCCAACTTGCGCTGCTCGGCCTCGTGCTTCTGCTCAGCCTTCCAGACGTTCTCGATGTTGCGAAGGCTTCCCGTGTGCCATCCCTTCTTGTTCAGGAACTTCAACGCCATTCTTGGCCTTCTCGGGGTCACTCAACTTCGCTTCCCTCCTTGTTTCCCGTCGCCCTGATGTGATCCTGGTGGAATCTTTTCTTCGCTGTTTTAGAAGGGGGGGGGGGGGGTTGGACTTTGGGTGGAGCCGAGGAGGCTAGGACGGTGGTCTGTCTTTTGTGGCCTTTATCTTTTTTTTACAGTAACATATATTGTATTTCTAAAACCTGAAAGTTTTTCATCTGCAGATGCTTGTGAGCTCATGGATTTACGTACTTTTATGATCACCAGCTTATATTATAAGTTATTATTGATTACAGCAACGTTTATTCAGATAAATTAAAATATGACCTGTTAAAAGAAATTCTTTGTAATAATAAGAATATCTCACGTAGAAAGCTAAATAAATAATTAATTAATTAAATAAATTTTGTCACTTGTGAATAAATCATCCTATTTAGGTAATATATATGTATATTAAGCGGTAATTGTACCCCCACCCGGTTGTACAATTGCATTTGTACAACCGGGCCCACCCACTGCCTAATTGGCGGCCCCACCATGTAAAAAGTGAATAACTCGCCGCCTAAAAAAAATAAAATAAAAGCTTGTAATTGCTGCAATTTCAAAACACCACAGTTCAAAAACTTCCCTCACTTTCTCTCTCCCAAAATTCACTCAACTTTGTGCTTTAATTGGAGAAATTCTGCTACATTTGCTCACCGATTTTATCAAGAAATCTTCGCAAAATCGCCACTGAAGTTTCAAGCAAACAAAATCGAAGTAAGTTTTAGCAAATTCGAAATTTATTGGCATGATCTAAAGAAAACGATGAATTAGTTTTACATTCTAGGTTTTAACAAAATCGCACACTTATTATCGCGTTTTTCAAATATTTGCAGATGGAAACTTAACAATCATCAATATCGAAGAAGAGATCTGCTAGTGATGCATCAAACACTCCTCAGAAGAGGTATGTTGACAACCTTAAAACTTCTTGAACCTAATATTAGTGAGCAAACGTGCATAACTAGTGAACAGTATGTGCTTATTCTTGATTTTGTCTGCAAATTTATAATGAACACGTTTACCTTGATGTTCACTAATACATCCAAGACACTTTTACTTCAACTATTAGGATTTTGTTTAATAGTGAGTTGTACCTTGTATTATGGTGAGCCATATCTTCATTTTAGTGAGCTGTGAATTATGTGATTGTTCCTGTACACATATGTCTGCTATAGCGAGTCGTGTGTTATAATGCAGTGAACTAAGACTTGTATGTAGTGAGCCATAATAAAAATCTGATGAGCTGTACATTATGTACTAGTGCCTGTCAACATGTACATGCTCAAGTGAGTTATGCCATATATTTTAGTGAGCTATGGCTTGAATATAGTGAGCCATGATAAAACTGTAGTGAGCTGTGAATAATATGTTAGTTCCTGTCAACATATGCATCCTATACTAATATCTGTCTTATAATATAGTCAGTTGTACTTTACACCCTAGTGTGCCGTACTCAGTGAGCTAAGACTTGTATATAGTGAGTCATAACAAAAATCTAGTGAGCTGTATATTATGTGCTAGTGCTTGTCAACATATGCATGCTCCAGTGAGTTGTGCCATTTATTTTATTGAGCTATGGCTTGAGTATAGTGAGCCATGACAAAACTGTAGTGAGCTGTGAATAATATGCTAGTTCCTGTCAACATATGCATCCTATATTAACATCTATCTTATAATATAGTCACCTGTCCTTTACACCCTAGTGTGCCATACTTAGTACGCCAATGCTTGTATATAGTGAGCCATGATAAACATCTGATGAGCTATACATTATGTGCTAGTGCCTGTCAACATATGCATGCTCCAGTGAGTTGTGCCATATATTTTAGTGAGCTATGGCTTGAACATAGTGAGCCATGACAACATATGCATCCTATTGTGACTTCTCTTTCATAATATAGTGAGCTTTACTTTATATCCTAGTGTGCCCTATCTTAAACTGTTACTAAGCTATACCTTTTATTCTCGTGTGCTATCACATTTCCTGTAATATTAACATAATATTCAATAATATTTCATAACATAGATCAAAGACAGAAGGATCAATCACAAGCCCTTAAGACATCATTATGAACATTGTCGGAGACATCTCAATTGAGCAAGTGAACGTTACGTAATTACCACTTGAAATACATAAAAAACAAACACAGTATAGTCCACTGCGCTAATATTATCTTTTCCTTTTCTATTGAAGCCTAAATGATCAAAATAAAACAAATCAAACAAGTCAAGGAATGCAAGATGATATTCCTCACAATTCAGGCCAAGGTATTTATACATTATATTCTATGTTAATACCTGTCAAATAGTGAGCCCTGATATATGAGTTGGTGAGCCAATGCAAATGTCTAGCAAGCCGATAAGCAAATGCAGTGAGCAGACAACTATATTTAGTGAGCTGACCTGTAATTGTACTGAGCAGACCCCTATGTTCAGTGAGCTAACCTATAATTATAGTCAGCAGACAACTACGTTTAGTGAGCTCACGCATCATTCTTGTGAGCAGACAACTATATTTAGTGAGCTGACCTATAATATTGGTGACTATACCTTTTATTTTAGTGAGCTGAAATATATATATTGAGACCCACATATTGGCGAGCACAGAACACATATTGGCGAGTTGCTGTTTCTCATATGTAAGTAAACATATCATATAGAAAAACAACCATAACATTTGTGGTGAGCTATAATGCAAACTCGGTGAGCCCACGCTTCAATTATGGTGAACTAAACGTTTCTTTTAGTGAGCAAAAAACTGCTATGTAGTACAACGTACTATATTATGTTTAGTGAGCGAAATATATGCCACCAGTGAGTCAACGACTATATTTAGTGAGCCAAAAACTTATAACGATAAGCAATCGTTTCTCATATGTCAGCAGCCAAAATTCACCTAATATTCAACAATTAAACCAAACAACCATTGTAAACTTGTATCTGAACCGAAATTGACACAAAACACAAGTAAAAACCACCAATCAAACATTCTGCCCAAATACAGAACACCAAATCGCAAAATAACATACTCAATAACAATTGCATTATAATGTCATATCACGACACCACAACAATGAATACATACCAGTTCAAACAACTCGAAACTAACTAATCAAAAATCCACGCATACAACTTCAAAATACGAGCACAAAAGCAGAGATCCAAAAACGATATCAAACCTGACGACGAAATCGCGTTTGATGAAAATTCAACATCAATAGCAACGTTAAAATCAAATTCAACCATTTCATAAGAACTGACAGAATACTAAAACAATTGCAACATCGACCATTGAGTGCGAGAATGAGAGAGAATGAAAATGACAAATGGCAAGTTCAAAAATTGAGAACAATGAATATATATATATTTTTTTAGTGGTAGTTCAAATAGGCAACGCATATAACCGCTAGGAGGTGGGATCGGTTGGACAAATGAAGTGTCCAATCGGTTGTACGTAATAATTTACGTATATTAAGACGGTGATCACATGATGATACAATGATATATAAGGTGTACTCTATAATAATTGTTTTGTTTGGTCGAGTGCCAACTAGTAGTTGAATAGTGGTGGATTCAAAAGAAAATTTCGCCGCGTGTACTAATAATTTTGGGATAAATGGAAAAGCAAACAAGTTGAAATATAAAAATTTCATGTCAATTATTAAAGATCAAATAACATATTACCTATTGGAAAAGTTAATAATGATAGTATCTTGTAAATTTTGTGTATAAAATGTAATTTATACTTCTCTAATCTTATATTTAGGACATGTTTTTTCGTTAGAAAATGAGGGTCGGTAAATAGGTAAAGTTGGTTGAGATTGATAGACGATTTTGTAATTGATTTAGGTTGATAATTTTTTGTTCGAATTGGTAGAAATGGGTTGAAATTTATTGAAGTTGGTTGAAATTGCTATATATTTTTTTTGATATAATGGATAAAAGTTGGTTGAAATTTTGAAGGATATAGGTTGAAGTTGGTTAAAGTTGAATTTTTTTTCTTAGAGTAAGCACCCGTTCTTTCGTTGGTAAATTGGGATTGGTAAAAGGGTGAAGTTAGTTGAGGTGGGTTCAAGTTTTGTTTTATTGAAGTGGGTTGAAGTAGGTTGAAGTGGGTTAAAGTGGGTTGAAGTTGGTTGAAATTGGTGTATTTTTTATATTGGTTAAAATAATAAGAATAAAATTTTGAAAAAGATAGATTAAAGTTGATTGAAATGGATTGAAGTTGGTTGTGGTTGAAGTTGGTTACAGCAGGTTGAAGTTGATATTTTTTATTGAAGTGGGTTGAAGTAGATTGAAGTGGGTTGAAGTTAGTATTTTTTATTGAAATAGATTGAAATAAGTTGAATTGGATTGAAGTTGATAAATTAAGAAAGACCAACGAAAAGAATAGGCCCTTAATGGAAGTTGGTTGAAATTAATAAAATGAGATTCACCAATGAAAAGAATAGAACTTTACACTTTTATCCCATTTGAAGGTATGAATTCTGGTCATACACTGTTTCTAGGAAACAATTCAATTTTTTCGGAAACATATACATTATAGATTATAAATTTATTTTCGCCCTAATGAAGCCAATAAATCACACCCTCAAAAAAAAAAAAAAAACACGAAGACAAATTGCCCCTGACCGTTAGCAGATCAGGCACTCTACACATGGATGCCTCCCCATCAGATACGTGCAGCCCAAATTTCCAAAATGCAAGCCCTACTGATAAGATCGACGGCCCATTTGCCTCCACGCTCCCATTTCATTTTATGTAATAATGGAAAGAAATGTCCATTAAAAAACACATTAACTCTAAAAAAATTAAAAAAAAATGAAAAAGAAGGTACCGTTGCGCAAATGCACATTATACGTCTCACTAACGGCTAGTTTTTTCTATCATCTTTTGCGGCTTAACGGATAGTTATCCATTTCTACTTCCACTGCATCATAGTTGCGATCCTTTCTCTTCTCTGTTTACTGATTGATTCACTGTCGAGGGTGAGAGTGCTGATTCCTACTCACCCTTCATTCACACTCTTTAGGACAGAGAAATTCGATTAGTGAGAACCAGTACTATCTGGATTTGATTTGATTTGATTTAGGGTTTTATCCAATCCCCTTTCCTGTTCCCCAAAATTTTCATTCGATTGGATCAATTCGCTCTTTCATCAACGATTCCCGCAAATTTTTGACCATAACGAGTACTGCAATGGCGGAAAACCCTAAACCCCCATCAACATCATCGGAGGTTGCAACTCCAGCGCCGAATCCACATCCCCCTCGTCGTTCCCGACCTAGGGTTCGGGAGGTCAGTTCCAGATTCATGTCTCCGGTGACGTCATCGTCGTCTACGTCATCTGGGCTCGGAGATCATCATCTCCCTCAGTCTGCAAGGTCACCTTCGATCCCTAACCCTAATCCTAGGTCAGCCCCCTCGACCCCCTCGGAATCGCACCTTTCGAGAAACCACCCACTCCGCAGGTCGAACTCGGCGCAGAGGCAGCACTTTGCCGACGAGAACCGGTCCGATTCCGTGAACCGGTGCTGCGTCAGCCCGGTTCGGAACGCCAAGCCCAAATCCGCCGTCAAGCTGTTCAAGGAAACTTCTAGAACCGACACTCCAGTTCCAATGGTGGGGCCCATGCCAGGGTCCAGATTGGCCCGTCACTGCAATTGGGACACCGCCGCCTCGAAGCTGCTTCAGGCGAATGGGATTGGGATGTCAGTCTCAGTTTCATCTGATCAGCAGGATGATGGTGGTAGTTGTAGTTCTATTGATGGGGATTGTGAGTCAGTGAAATCAGATCCCTGTGATAACATTAGTACTAGTAGTAATAACAGCAGCAAAAATGGAAATGGGGGTGATTGCTTGAGGGTTTCGACGCCAATTTCTCGGTCTATGGAGATACCATTTTCGGCCCATGAGCACAAGGGTCTGGGGCACTCAGTTAGGGGTGTTAATGATGAGAAACTGGGGAATTCCTTGATGTCGAGATCCTCTTCTGGGTCAGTGAAGGTGGCTCGGAGTCTTAACCTGCCCCCGATGCCTCCCTCTCTCGGGGGTTCAAAGCTTCAGGGGACGACAATGGAGGTCAAGAAGGGGGTCAAGAAGGGTTCTAGCCAGCAAGATGATGTGCACCGGTTTAAGATGCTTCATAACCATTACCTCCAATGGAGGTTTGCCAATGCCAAGGCTGAAGCATCAATGATTGCCCAGAAGAAGGGAAGTGAGGTCAGTCAGCATGAGCCTTTTGATCCTCTGTATTGATTTGCTGGCAAGTCGTGATACGAAATTGAAACTTGTTTTTGGGGGTGATTCACTAGATCTTTGCTTGTTAATATTTCATGATTATTCATGGTTTAGACTTTAGAACCATATGATCATATTCTGGTCTATAACTTGTTGATCATGCTTTTTATGCACTTGAACAGTTGAAAACTTCATCGGAAACTACAACAGTTACATATTTCTTGTTGATAACAGCTAGGGACGAGTTGAGAGAAGCTGAAATCTTCATAGGCTTAAATCCCTCTTTAACTCTAATTGCACAGTGATTATGGGTTAAAGAAACATAGTCATTTATTATTCCAAGGAGAAGCATGCTAGAAAAACACTTCAAATTCACATATTTTTCATTGATGTAGAAATGCGTTGTCATATCTCATCCATCAATGCTTACCTCTTCTGTGCATTGAGTCATGAATGTTCATTTTCTGGTGTTGCAGAAACAATTGTATTCTTTGGGAGTAAAGATATCGGAACTTCAGGATTCTGTGAAAAGTAAGCGGGCTGAAGTTGGACTATTGCGAAGAACAAAAACTCTATCAACAATCCTTGCTTGTCAGGTGAGGACTTGAGGCTAACTTATAAATTGTCCTGTGTATTTGTATTCTAATCAGAGTGACAACAATAACCACTTCAACCAACCAACCAACCAAAAGAGAAGGGTAAGAAAAAATTGAAACCGAGTGACCTCTGAACCTTTATCCTACTGCAAAAGAAATTTGAGTTGCATACTTCACTGATGTCCAGGTAAAACTAAACAAAAAAACTGCCTAGCTAAGCATATTTTAGTCCATAGAATTGGATTGATCTTCTGTTATGTTGTATCTTCATCCTATTATACCTGCAAGCCATATGGGCAATGACATCAATTTGCATTATGCCCTTGCTCAGATGCCTTCCTTGGATGAATGGTCCACTCTAGAAGCGGAGTACTCTTCTTCTCTGCAGGAACTCATCCAAGGTTTGCTGGATGTCTCATCTCAGCTTCCATTTGTGGGTAACATTAGGGTAAGATATTGCTGTAACCTTCCAGCCTTCCTCTGCTCCTCTTATGCCTAAAATGTTTTCCTTTTAACAATATCTGAGAGATAAATTTTGCAGGCAGACGTGGAAGAGATGAAAGGGGCACTAAGTGGGGCCTTCAAGGCATTAGAAATGATCACCTTGCAATTGCAAAGCTTCATGCCACAGGTGAAGTCCTGTTCAATTGATGATGACAAAACCAAAGTTCTTACCCAAAAAAACCCCCCCAAAAAAGATTAGGAAATCAAATTGTGATAAACATTTGATGACAACATAACCCCCCTCGTTCTAACACTAGTGGACCGAACCAAAATGTTCTATAGACTATTGGCTTCTCATTTGTCGTGGAGCAGTAGCTTAGAGGCAATAAGCATCTTTGAAATTTGGCATTAGGTAACCTCGCAGGGGAAATCCACCCCCAACCAACCATGTAGAAAGGATATGAGGTGTTGACTTGGTTTGGATTTTCATAACAATGTTGATGCTTGAAAGCCATTTGCTGCTTGAGTAGGATGGAAAACCTTTTCTTTTGTAAACCGATTGTTTCAGTGACCTGACAAAATTGACTGCAGGGACAGACTAGCAACAGTATGACATATTAAGCTGATGAGTTGCTCTTAAAATCCTGATTTTGGAATATATGCAGGCAGAGCAAGTTGATGGCTTGATTTCTAACTTGGCTAGAGTGTACAGTGGAGAAGTTTCCATGGTTGAAGAATGCGGGGATCTACTCTCCAAGGCACATTTATCACAGGTACATTTATATCCCTCTTCACCGAATTGAGTTTTCGTCCATCTTGCTGTATCTGTCTTCTGGAGATATGTTTGATAGGGGGGTTTACACGAGTATTGACTAAAAAGGCTGAAAACATCCTTCTTTTCTGTTTACTTTCAGGTGCAGGAGTGTGGCCTAAGAGGGCAACTCATGCAGCTTCATCGGAGCATTCCTACTCAACCAAAGGAAAAAGAAGCCTGATATGGTGGTTGCTTTATGCAACTTGTGATCAGTGTGATTGATTGACCGAGTGGTCATATGAACCTCTGGTTACTCCAGTTCCCAGAGGTTGGTGTTTGAGATCTTCGGAGTTTAAAATTTAACCAGATCATGTAAAGAGGCTACGGGACTCTTTGACCATTCGTGGAAGTTGCTACGAAAGAACAAGAACTTTGGGGACAATCCTTCCCTGCCTTCCACTTTGTGTGAGCCGGCCGCTGTATGTAATCATCTTTGCCCATTCTTTTGTTGTAACTAGCCTTGGTGCTACTCTGACACAAATCTCTGTTCATAACTGGTACCCCAATTCTGTACAGTGCATGGAATAATTTTTGACTAGAGTAAAAAGCCCAGAGGAATAATACGCCTTCATGGCTTTTATGTTTTGTGAGGATCTTTTGTTCTAGCTCTTCTTCTTTGTGAAACTTATCAATTATGGATGCCCTCTTCCAACCTTCCCAACCCCCCCCCCCCCCCAAAAAAAAACTCCCCCCTTGTCTTTCGTAACCTCAACTTCCCCATGAAGAGGCAGATGCTTATAATCCCTTTGCCCCTAATTATGGGATGGTGGTCTCACGTACTTGCTTGCAGGACGACGATTAGCCGACCCATGCCCTTGTCTTGTTGTCTTTGTGGGTTTCTTAAGATCCTCAGCTCTAACTGGCACTAGCAGTATTCCTTGTTATATATCCCCCCCCAAAAAAAAAATCCACTTGTGTCGGGGCTTTTTTTAAAAATATATCTACCGTTTACGCAGTCAAAGATCCTAACTCTTACCACCATAGGTTAGTTCACATGGTTTGATACTTGTTCCCTTTAAGTAAGATCTCAAATTCGAATCTTGTGAATGGAGAAAATCTAGTTTGAAAAAGCTCTACGCCTCTACTCTTATTAAATCAATAATAACTTAATTCCAGTGAAATGGATCCAAGACCCAAAGAAACAAAAATATCCTAAATTATTGTTAACCTTAATTCCTGTTTGATTTCTTGAATTTAGTTACTCAATTTAAAAGCATTCCTAATGTTTGGGTCATCAGTAAGTGTCTACCTCTGTCATATTAGCTTGTGATCTAACTTTTTGACTCACACTCTTTCATTTCTCTAATGAAAGGCTCACCACTTTGGCTCATCGAATAAAATAATACCCATGAACTCACTCTATAACACACAACTTTATTTTCAAAATAAAAAAATTAAATTAAAAAATTTTAAAAAAAATGAACAAAAGCCTCCCTTGAATTGGCTCACCCTTATCAACTTCCACACAAGGCATGAGGCACGAGGTAACCAATGGAGGGCTACCTACCCCTGCTTCCTTCACCTTCTTTCTCTCTCTCCCCCCCCCTCGCGGCTAACGTTGAGGCCGCTCTAAGAGAACGCACGTGTTGAGGATTTTCTGATAAATAACCTTGAAAATTCTATTTGACGGGGCTGATTATTAAAGTGTGACCGGCTGCCACGTAACATGTTTAAAATAAAATCTCACATGAACTTATTCTGATGTAATCCTCACGGTCCATAGAGAAGGGCTGCGCTGCTTATCCGTTAATATTGCAACCCATACCTAGGACCTACTATGTATTAGCTATCTTCAACCCTTTTTTCCCCCTTCCTTTTGTACCTTTGTTTTTTTAAAACATCATCCAAAGTCTGTGGCTTTTGTGTGTGTATGAGAGAGAAAGAGATTAGAACACCAGACCCCACTAGTCTCGAGAGAGAAGATGGGAGAAGAAAGCGATTCCATGTCAACAATGGCCACCCAAATCTGCACCCAGATAGCGTCGGTGTTCACCAAGCCCAGCAAAACCCCGTCACCCTTAACCCTCTTAGTGGACCAAATCACCGCCACAGCGGCCCAAAACGGCCACATCTTCGTGTACGGGGTGGGCCGAGAAGGCCTGATGATGAAGGCCCTTTGCATGAGGCTGTACCACTTGGGCCTCTTAGCCCACTGCGTATTCGACATGACTACTCCGCCAATTGGGCCCCCCGACCTCCTCATCGCCTCCGCAGGCCCCGGTGGGTTCTCCACCGTCGATGCCATCTGTGGGTTGGCCAGATCCAACGGCGCTCGTGTGCTCCTCCTGACAGCTCAGCCCGAGAGCGGGTCATCCTGTGTGAACCAGGCCACGGTGGTGGCTCATGTGCCTGCTCAGACGATGGCTGATGATCATGATGGTGCGGGACACGTGGAGGAATCTAGGCCGTTGCTGCCAATGGGGAGTCTGTATGAAGGGGCCTTGTATGTGTTGTTTGAGATGGTGGTGTTTAGGTTGGGTGAGGTTTTGGGGCAGAGTCCTGAGGCTGTGCGAGCTAGGCATGCTAATTTGGAGTGATCGTTTTTTTTTGGGGGACAATTTTGTGGCCCACAGTTGGAGAATTTTGGATGTGTATGTGTCAAAGTTGTACCCTCTTTTTCTTTTTCTTTTTCTTTTTTCTTTTTTTTTTGTGGTGTGTTTGAATACTTGTACTAGTCAATAGGGTTTGACGTCTTGATCAATGTTTGAATGCAGTTTTTCTTCTGGACTATATCAATGGATAGCATGTCTTAGAAAATCAACGTATGCAAAAGTTGATACAAGTTAGAGGAGACATATAGTCCAAACTCCAAACAAAATTATCTATGTTAGTTCAATACTTTGACAATCCCTTTGGATCCCCCCCCCTCTCCAAGATTTTTAACATCAAAAACAAAAAAGTGTTTAGTTAGCAATTAGATGTTCTAATTTAGGTCATGTTCGGCAAAATTAGCTGTGTTAGCTAGCGGATAGAAGTTCAGCTAGCGGATAGAAGTTCAGATAGCAGATAGCGTTTCTAATTTAGCTATTAGCGGATAGCTGTTTAGAGGAGCGATTTAAACTAATATGTTTGGTAAATTTAGCTGTTAGGCTAGCTAATTAATGTGAATTGACATAAAAGGGTATAGATAATTTTCAAAAATAAAATTTTTAAAAGATATTTTTTGGCTAAAAAATATGAAACGCTACTTTTAAATATCAAACGTTAATACTATTAGCTTTTTAAAAACGCTACTTAAAACGCTAAGTGATACTTGAAATACTAGTCAAAACACTAATTTAACCAACACTAAAAATTAACTAATTAGTGTATTGACTTGGTCAAAATACTAAACGCTATCCAAAACGCTATTGCTGAACACGGGCTTAGCTGTTAGTGGATAATTGTTCAAATGAGCGATGGAAGAAAATGTGTTGTGCTAACTAATTAATGTAAATTGACATAAAAGGATATAAATAATTTCGAAAGATTAAATTTTGAAAGGGCATTTTTTGGTCAAAAAGTATGGAATACTATTTTTGAATATCAAAAGCTGATATTGCTAGTTTTTTAGGAATGCTGCTTGAAAAGTTGAATGTCACTTGAAATGTTAGTCCAAATGCTAGGTTACGGAACACCAAAATTTGACTGATTCATACATTGACTTGGTCAAAATATTAAATGCTACTCAAAACTTATGGTCAAACACGTTCTTAATATTTTCATTGGTAAATATAGGTGATAAATGTGTCAAATTGATAGAAATTGGAAAAAATTAGTAAGAGTTGGAAAAAAAAATTGTATTTTTCCTGAAAGATTAGTGGGAGAAATTGATGAGAATTAGGAAGAGTTGGTAAAAGATGCTGGCAAAGCATGGGAATGAGTGGGTATATTTTTTTGTAGTTTAATTCTTGTCATAATATTTGATAATTAAAAAATAATTAAAATTTGTGATACTTCTGCTAATTTTCTTTAATAGTTTGATAATTGTTGTTCCAAACTTTTATATGTGTACAACTTTTAATATACTTATGATATTTTTTAACATAAGGATTGGGGAAATTTTTATATGTATAATTTTTAGATTTTTTTGGTAAGAAAGTATATGTCATTAACACTATGCAAAATAATCATGTCTCATTTACATATTTTAAAGGGAGAGCAGTTTGCTCAAGCCTTTAGGATATAATCCTCTATTTCGTCTCTTATTCTTTCTTTGTAATCTTTCCAATGTTTGCGAGCCTGCATCTAATAAGATATCTACAGCAGTGTGTGACTTGTTCCAGACTATTTTTCTTTTTCTGAAATCTCCTATTATTCCTCTGCTGCCAGATGCTGTTAGTCACAGCAGTATAGAGCAGACCAAATAGTTTTTATTTAGTATCCTTGCCCCTGAGCTGCTTCCAACTCATCTTGATGTTGTTGATATGCTGAATGGTGTAGGGAAGCCTGAATCTTACGAGGGTATTCTACAACAATGTCTGGCTGAATGCACATTTAAAAAACATGTGCTCATGGGATTCCTCTGCACCATGACAAAGAAAGCACGCGAGCTCCAGCTGAACGGCAGCTTGTTTGTTGAACTTGTTGTTAGTAGCATGTCTTTGCGGGCTTGCCCTCCAAAAACAACAAGCGTGTTTGGGAATATCGTTCCTAGCCCATGTGATGCTAGCCATATCATGTCTCTCATTGGCCCCCAGCAACCATCTGTACCCTTTAGCAATGGAGTAATTCTTAGAACCGCCCGGTATCGATTCTGTCATGATTCAATCCCCATTTTATCTCTGCTTTGTAACAACTTTCGCTAATACCATGTTGTATTTGTTGAGTTGGCACATTCCCAGATGCTTTCCCCCTTTAAGTATAGTTCATGGATCCATTTCACCCATAGACACCGTTTGTCCTCAAGGATATACTAGAGACGCTTAGCAACAGCTGCAGTGTTCCATAGGCTGCAGTTCTTCAGTCCCAATCCTCCCTTATTTTTTGGTTTGCATATGTCATCCCAAGCCACAGGTGGGGTTTTTCTATAGTCAGTAGTTTGGCTCCATAGGAAGTGCCTACATATACCGTCAATCATTTTTATGATGCATTTGGGTAGGACAAAGAGGGAGGGCCAGTACGCATGCATGCAAATAAGACGACATTGATAAGTTGTATTCTTCCTGCAAAAGAAAGATGTCGTGCGGCCCAACATTTAATTCTAACAGCAATCTTTTCCACAAGGGAGTGACATTCAGTCACACTCCATTTTTTTTGGGAAAGAGGTATCCCAATTATTTAACAAGGAGTATTCCTTCTACAAAACTTGTCAGTGCTAATACGTCTTCCATGCTTCTTTTAGCCATCCCATCTATGAATGTCTGGGATTTTTACTTGTTTACTGTTAATCCGGTGGCATTAGAGAAGTGAGTGAAGGCTTTCATAACCAGCTGAACTGAGAGAATATATCCCTTACAAAATATCATTAAGTCATCTGCAAAACAAATATTCACCAATTCCATGCTTTTACACATAGGATGGTACCTGAACGGAGGTTGTTATGCATAGTAGAGGAGGGCTCTTGTGAGATATTCTATAATCATAATGAAGAGGAGAGAAGATATTAGATCACTCTGTCTGAGGCCTTTCCTTCCATGAAACTAACCATGGTGGCTCCCATTTAGATTTATGGTGAAGCTACTAGTGGTAACCAGGGTCATTATCCATCTCAAAAAGGCAAATGCTATAGCAATTGGTGTAAGAACTCCTATGAGACTAAGTCATACGCCTTCTTGAGATCAATCTTGAAAAGGCACCTGGGTGATACATCCTCTTGTAAATTTCGATAAGATCTTAGCATACCATTATGTTATGCCCTATCAGTCTCCCAGCAATAAAAGCAGACTTATTAAGAGTATGAGAGTTGGAAGCACTTCCTTTAGTCTCATGCAGACGAGTTTTGAAATACACTTGTAGAGTGTATTGCAACAAGCTACAGGTCTATAGGCCCCCAGCTGTGGCTGGGTTAGGTATTTTGGGAATTAGGGTCAAGCATGTTTTATTCCAATCCGGATGCAGTAACCCAGTGAGGAAGAATGCATTGATTGCTTGAGATACATATGACCCTACTACCTCCCACCTTGCTTTAAAGAATCCGCTGTTGTACCCATGCGGTCCTGGGCTTTTGTGAGATGGGATTGAGAAAATTGTCTTTTTGATCTCATCATTAGTAAAGGGTCTGAGTAGTTGCAATTGTTGGCTACTAGTTAAGCATGCTCCCATCTCCACTACTTCGGTATCAATACTCTCACTTGTCTCAGCTGTGCTACCCAGGAGGCCTTCAAAGTATTGAATGAAATGTTGTACAGCTTTTTCATACTCCCAAGTCAATTCCCCATTTGTCATTTGGATAGTTGAGATTCTATTGTTGTAATGTCATTGTTTCAACTTCTCATGGAAGTATCTGTCATTTGAATCACCTAGATTCAAGCAGTCTTCTTTGGTTTTATGCATCATGAAACTTTGGACTCTGTGTTGCCATAATTTGTATTCTGCAATAGCCCTTCCCTCTGCCTTGTATAATTCAATATCGTTGGGATGTGTTTGGATCTCTAGTTGTAGTCTCAAAAGCTGCCCTTTTGCTTTTCCGCACTGTACCTGGATATCTCCAAATGTCCTCTTGTTCAGCACTTGCAGTGGCTTCTCCATCCACATAAGTTTCCATGCTTATCTGGTTCATTTTTGTACTAGGGCATTCTCTTCTTCATACATTAGCAACAATGTCCATAAAAGATGCATCAGAGCTCCACATGTCAAAAAATTTAGATAATTGAAACAAGTATAAGTATATGAATTGTTGTATTCATTTATATTACTATATAAATATCATTATCTTTGTCTTACAAGCGAACAACGTTATTAGTCTCACATGTACAAATAATACAAAGACATCTTCAACATATTTTGCTTCTATATAAGTTATAATTATTTTTGTTCAAACAAAATACACAATTTTAGTTATGCACTCATTTAATTCACCAACACCCCCAAAAAAAAAAAAACCCAAAGGATATATTTGTGGTTAAAAAAATAAATATTTTTCACATTTACGAACTGTGAAATTTTTGAAGGAGATTTGTAAGAATTGAGAAGAATTAGTAAAAGTTGGTAAAGACAGAAACTTTTTTGGAAGAATTGAGAAAAAACGATAGAAATTGATAAAATTTGATAAAGATTAATACAAGTTAATAAATTTGTATTCATCAATGAAAAGAACAAAGCCTAAATAAATACTATGAAATCTAATTAAAACAAGGACTTGAGTTATTATTAAGCACGATAAAGTCCAAATAAGGGTATTGGATTGTACTGGCTTGATTTGATGTGTCTTCCCTCTAGGGATGACATTGGGTCTTAGATCTAACCCAAACTTATTAGATCCGACTCAAACTAAAAGGTATGGGTCCAATCAAATGAGATTCGATGAGCCTTAAGTAGGTTTACATCCAAGTGTCAATAGGGACGAGTTTGAATTTGGGTCTGGAAAATTAAGACTCAGACCCGACTCGATACCCACATTAAGATTTGTTAATATTTTTTAAATGTAAAAATTGACTAAACCGTAAGTTTAAGTGACTAAATCTTCTGAGTTTAGTTGTCTTGCATTGCCTCACTTCTTCACACTCACCGTTAGTGCTCCTCATCCTCAATGTCTCTCTACTTTCCTCACTTGCTTAATTGCATCTCTCACTTTCTCAGTCCCATCTGACCAAATCTCTCGCTATGAAGGAGCATTGTTTTTACATCAAATCACATATCTTTTAAATCCAATTCTTTTGTTATTCAAATGTGAAAATTCATATTTGGATGTGGAAAAAAAAAATCCTTTGCAAAAATTCTTTAATTTAAAAAATAGTCGGAACCTGCTAAGGATCCATAGATCCGTCATGCCCACAAAGTATAAGTCTAGGTCCTATCTTTCCCGCCCTATTGAGTCCGAAGAGGATATGGATCCAAGTCCCAAATAAGGGTCTATATCTATCTAGAATAGACCCACATTCAACCCATTATCATTCCTAGTTATTCCCCCCTCGTTATCTAGTTTTATTCATGGATAGAAAAGTACCAATGTAAAGATACTACTATTGTTTGATTTATGTGTATGTATATTGCGCTTTCCAACTGTATATTAAAAATTGGGATCAACTTAGCGACTTTGTAATGTTTACAATAAGTAGATTATACTATATTTATTTTAAAATTTAATTGGAAATTAATATACAACAAGAGCTTAAGTTTTAGTTTTGTTCACAAAATAGGGATATCATTGAATAACAATTGTTTCATTAATTTAATCGACTAACAAGATGAAATAGGTCCTTGTGAGCACTTAAGGGTCCTAGTGCGTTTTTTCAAAAAGATTGAGGAGCAATAGAAGAGAGGGAAAAATATGAAATCTTAACATTTGTATTATTATTGTGGATGCTTTTTTATTGCTTTTTCAAATGGAAACCTTGACTGCATTTTTATTAAACTATTTCTATAAGTGAGCTATTTCCATAATCACAATTGCATCATTATTTAGAATAATAATAATAATAATTCTCAATATGAATAATACTGTTGCAAGGGTTACATCACATAATATCAAACATTTTTTCAACACAGTTGGCCAATTTGTTCTTTGGTTAGATTTTTATGACAGAATATTCCTCTATTAATATTTTTATAGATTTCATTTGCTTGTCAAGACTTTATAAGTTATATTTTATTTTAAAAAAAACGGTGTAAGATATATATATATATTTTTAATCATCACAAAGTTGTCTAATCATACACCCGTAGCTTTTTTTGGAAACTCAGTAAGATCTTTTAGTTCTTAAATAATAATACTAAGATTTTTTTCATACAATCTTATTTATTAATTAATGTTTTTAAAAAGTGATAGAATGGATCTAGTACATTCATTTTCTGCCGGATTAAAAGCATGTAAAAATATCTTTCCTGGGGCCCTCCCTTACTTTCGCCCACTTATTGCCCAACACGTAGATGAAAAAAGAAGAATTAGGAAACACAAAATGAAAAATCAACGGAAGTTTCTCGAAAGCAGTAACGTAGCTTCTCCTTCTTTCCTTCTTTTCTCCCCCCTTCCTTCTCTCTTTAGTTTTCTCTCTCCTCTGTTTCATTCCCACTCCCACCCACACGCCACACGTTGCCATCTATCTGCTTTGCAGTTTCCGCTTCCAGACCCTCTTCACAATCTTCCCATTTCCAGCCAAATTTCAACCCCTTTTTCTCAGGTATATTCCAGAAATTTGTACTATACTAGCATTAATTAATTAAAGATTGTGTGTTTTTGAATTTTTTTAATTAATTCCAGGTGAGAGGTTGCCGGATATGGGGCCGCCGCCGGGAGTGCAGAGCGCCGGCGGCGGAGGAGAGACTCAACGGTCAGTTCCGACGCCGTTTCTGACTAAAACTTACCAGCTTGTTGAAGATCCCTCCATTGATGATGTAATCTCGTGGAGTGAAGATGGATCTACCTTCATTGTCTGGAATCCCACCGTCTTCGCTCGCGATTTGCTCCCGCGTTATTTCAAGCACAACAACTTCTCTTCCTTTGTTCGCCAGCTTAATACATATGTAAGCACAGAAATCGATTCTCAGCTTCCATTCAAATCTGCACGAATTTTGATCGGAGAATTTTACGAATTCGTAATTTTGGCGCTAATTTGGTGATTTTTCGCAGGGATTTCGGAAAGTAGTACCGGACCGATGGGAGTTCTCCAACGAATCGTTTCGGCGAGGGGAGAAAGGGCTGTTGTGTGAAATACAGCGACGGAAGACATCGACGTCACCGGCTCAATCTCAGCCGGTGGCGATGACGGCGACCGCGACGGCGGGTGTGACGGTGGCTGCGGTGGCGCAACCGCAGCTATCTCCAACGGATTCCGGTGAAGAGCAGGTAATTTCGAACTCTCCGCCATTGGCAATCCCTAGCCCGCTGATATGCAACCTTAGCAACAACAATAACAATACCAGCGGGAGTAGCCAGAACAGAGTAGATTTGATCGACGAGAATGAGAAGTTGAAGAGAGAGAATTTGCAGCTGAACAGAGAATTATCCAACATGAGGACTCTATGCAACAACATATTTGCTTTGATGACTAATTTCGCCAACTCCCAGGCTACGGTTACCAGTAGCTGCACCAGTATTGCGAAACAGGCGCTGGATTTGCTGCCACGTAAAGAGGCCGAGGGGGAGATCTGCGTGACAGCCGGTGAGGTTAAGGTGGAGGAGAACAGTAAGAGTTCGAACCCGAAATTGTTTGGTGTTACCATTGGGATGAAGCGGGGAAGAGAAGGGGAAAGAGAGAGTGCGACGCAGGTGCACGATGATCCCATGCAGACTGATATTGAGGTAAAATCAGAGCCGTCCGATGCAGATCCTGAGGTTGATAATCATAATGTTAATCATGAACAAGAAAGACCGTGGTTCAGTAGATGGTCATTAGTCATTCAGTAACTCGGATCATCATCATGATCACTATCATGATGATGTCCGACTTTGGTGTGAGATTAGAGTAGAGAATGAGTCCCATGGGGTGTCATGTGCCAGAACCGGTGTCACGTGCTTAATCCTAGGACCTTCCCTTTTGTATCAGGAAGGTTCTTGGGTTTCCCAGTTTGCCCCCATTGTGCACGTTAATTACTTACAAGAGCAATCTAGCGCCATGCCTGGCGTGGGGCCTATTGAGCCATGTGATGGGCAGATTCTTGTGGATAGGTCTGTTGGCTTTTGGTCGTAGCTTGATCTAGAAAAAGTCGGAAAAAAGTAGCTGTAATGTAGAAGGGTGAATGAAGCTCAAGGCTTTTAATGATATTTTCAATGAAAAAAAAAGACTAAATTAAGGGTTAAAATTGATTTGTTTAATGACTACTGTTTTATTTAATTTGTTTGTTTGCTTATTTCTCGAGGAAAAATGGGATCTTTTGTTGTTGGAGCTTGGAAAGTGTGGGGATGAATTGTGTGTAGAAAACTGTTTGTTGATGATTGTGTTGGCTACAGGAAATTGGCGTCACCAAATGCGTGATGTTTTGAAAGTTTCTTTTGGGCAGAGGGGCCAATATTCTTGTTGGTAAAAGGATGCTCAGAAATATCTCTAGATATTTTCCTGTTATTTTATTGATTAGTGTTGCTTTCGTGATTACTGTTTTAATAAGTCGGCGAGGAAGTAGATCGAACATGTAGGTGTACTAAGGCAAGGCACCTGAGTTCTGAACATATTAGTTTAAGTTTAATTGAATCTTTCCGGATGATATGAGCTTTTTTTGGTAGTATAAAAGAGGGACCAAAATTGAGAAAATACCCTCGAATAAATTGG
>JAKOGI010001506.1:195000-225733 GCA_029747015.1 Carnegiea gigantea
CGTCTTTGGCAATGGACAGTCGTTTCTTGTCTTTTATTGCACGCCAAATATTTTTTCGCTTATATCTGAAGATTTTGTTTTCAAAAATACCACCTGCAATTTGAAAATAGGGCTGTAATATTGAGGAATAATAAATTTAAAAACAGATACAGGGTTCTTATTGGCCGGATTTATGGTCCCAAATTCTAGTCATAGTTAGGAAATTTTGTGTAGAGTCGTTTGTTTTGTAATATTAGGCCCAATTCCTATAAGGCACTATGTAAGTGCAAAATTAAGTTTGCAATGTCATACTCTTTTCTATAAATATAGAACAACAGTTGTCTAATGCTATTTTTCCATTAGTAATAGTCATAATAGCAAAATAGTACGATTATTAAACAAGCTAAAATAGACAACACTTAAGCATCATAAATCAACAAGGACTGTAGGAATCAGTTGGCTTAACTGGTAAAGTTCATGAAAGTTGTTATTAGAGACCTGAGTTCGAATCCTATCTGTGTCGACCTTGAACTATTGTTAACTTATGGTTTACAATTTCAATGCCTATGACATGTTCGACAAAATTTCCAAACAATCAAGTATTTTACATCACAATGCCACTTTAACTTGGTCTTGCCAACCTTCGTTTCACCTTGAAAGGCCTTATCTACGGGGTCAGAAAAGGGGTTACTCTTATGAGAATGCAAAACATAAGAAATACTAACGAATGATGATTGTCTTGTTCTCATATTTAAATTGATAAATATGTTGTCAATTAAGAATGAAAGATCTTAGAATTAAGTATTCTACATCACAATTGAAACTAGTAAACCGATCTTAAGATGCAGGAACTTGTACCCAAAAAAAGAACCAACAAATCAATTGCAGAGCATTTATGTCTTAAAAATATCCCCTTTTTCGGTTCATAGAAATAGTGGATTAATTAATCACAAAAACTATATCAAAAATCATGTAAATAACTTGTTTACTGGTAGACTGCAGTTAGATTGGGAAAGTCTGACGTGACACGGTAATCTAACCCAAACTCAACCTGAAGTTACTGAGAAAAACACGAATTGAACCGATTTCAACACGATTTGGTCATTTACCTTAAAAACATGTTATTTTTCAATTTTAAGTAAATCTAAACTATGTTCAAGGCAGACACGAAATTGACCCGTTTATTAAATGGGTTGACTTGAATCGACCTGTTACTAGCTCTAACTATAGTGCCAAATTATAAGATCCTCTACTCTCTGATAGTTATCGACTTATTGCCAGATTCGTCGTGCCTTCTATACTACTGATTACCATCTTTTTAAGAAGTTGATTATACGTTGTGATCATCAACGAGAATTGTGAAACTAGACTTATCCTAAAAGATAAAATTACTATTTTTTAGTGACATATAGAGGAACTTTCTTGGAAACAGTAATTTTATAGGGTGCAATTTCTGGTGAATAACCTTCTCAATTCAATAGATTGATTGGTAATTATGAACATGCACCACTCAACCAAAAATTAACATCAATCAATTCATAAAGATGCTACTTACAATTGGAAACTCAGTCTAAACGTAAATCTGCACAAATTCCCAAGAAATTAAACACATCACTGGCATACACAATCAAACATACTTTGTTTTGTTATTAAAGACAATATCAAACATTACGTACATAAAACTAATTAAATTGCTTAACTCTGACGGAAAGATTAACAATTCCGTTCCGCTTCCCTTGACGATCCCTCAGTCGATAACTTAACAGGTGCAAAAGATGCGGTGGAGTATAGTCTGCAAGAAATTCCGAGGCCGGGATTGAGGCGTTTCCGAGCAGTACATTACCGGAAAAAACCTCGATACCGAGGTTTCTTGCATTGGCAGGGAAGACAACATCGAACTTTTCATCCCAAAAAGTATAGGCTCCATCAGCCTTGTTAACCTTAGTTGATACAACCTTGCATGAGTCCCTAAGGACGTAAGTGATCGCGTTCTTTTTGATCGGACGGCCATGAATGCGTAGATCCTCGGCTGATATCACGTTGATCTCTAGGGTGCATGGTTGATTCATGGGTTGATGAGGTTGCATTGGATTCATATGAAGCATCTTGGGATCGAGAATTTGTTGATCTAAAGGAAGAAGGATTAGGGTTAGGGTTACGGTTTGGGGGTCGAGGGTGAATAATCTGATGGCGATTTGCTAATCAAATAGAAGGGTTCGATGGCTAAATCTATTTTTATAGAGAGGGGGTTAGTCAATGAGGAGGAAAATTCGAAGAAATACCAAGGAAGCACTAAGGAAATTGAGTAACTAATCTGATTTAATTTAGTTGATCAATTTAAGTACTCAATTTTAGGTATTTTTTTTTTTTGATCGACCCGATTTTAGGTTTGTTTTGGTGGTTTGCGGGTATTTAAATTTCGATTATGCAACTTGTTGGGTTTTATGGCCCAAAATTCAAATACCGGCACGGTGGGACCACGCTGCGCGAACACGGACGTGCCACGACGAAGGAGCACCAAGCCGAGGGAGGCAGAAAATTGGCACGGGGGTGCCGTGCCATGTGGCACTGGGTGACCGTGCCACGTGGCACGTGTCTTTTCGCCGCCTCTTGCGGATGGCGGCTAGGGTTTCTGTCTTCGAGGGGGATTCCTCCTGGCGGCTAGGGTTCTACTTTAAAGGGAAAACCCCTACTGTTTAGACCCTATATAAAGGGGGTCAAGTCTAGGATCTAAATAACTCCATATCTCCAGTACTCCAGTATAGAAAACACATTGAGAGAGTGAGGTTATTTGTGAGAGAAAACAATTGAGAGTATTGTAATTCTGCTCTTAATCACTGAAGTGATTGTGGTGTACTACTCTGCTCATAGTGAAATTTGTCGGTGTGCTGTCGCCGTCCGTGGTTTTTTCCGATTTGGGTTTTCCACGTTAAATCTCTTGTCTTCTTATTTCTGTTTTCTGTTATTCACTTGATTTCTGAATCTCTAACTCATCCTATCGTTTCCGCTATTGTTGTTGCTCTAATATTTTTCCTAACAAGTGGTATCAGAGCGAGGTTGTAGGATGTCTTCAATCATGAAGGTGGACATACAGAAATTCGACGGGGAGATTAGCTTTAATCTCTGGAAGGTGCAGATGAGGGCGGTCCTCATCCAGCACGGGCTGTGGAAGGTCCTGCAGGGACCTCATGTCAAACCTACAGGCACAACGGATGAAAAGTGGGCTGAGGATCAACAGAAAAGGCGTGGGAAGTTGACAGATGAGGAATGGGAGGAACTGGAGCTGAAGGCAGTTTCAGCCATACAACTATGTCTGGCACCTCACGTGCTCTGCAAGGTTCTTGATAAGGTAACTGCTGTTGACCTTTGGGCTAGGCTAGAAGAACTATATATGATAAAGAGTCTAGCCAATAAGATCAGGCTAAAAGAAAGGTTGTACACTTGTCGTATGACTGAAGGTACGCCTGTCCAGAAACATCTGAATGATTTCAATTCAATTCTAGTTGATTTGGAAAGTCTGGATGTAAAAATTGATGATGAGGATAAAGCCATCTTGCTTGTTGTCTCACTACCCCCTTCTTATAAACACTTTAAGGAGATTATGCTATATAGTAATTCTAATACTATATCGTTTGAGGATGTTAAGTCAAACCTGTTGTCTAAGGAGAAGTTTGATCTTGACATTCATGCTGATTCTGCTGAGGGATTAGCAGTAAGGGGTACAATAACTGAAAAGGGAAACGGTAATAGGAGTAAGAACCGTTCTAAGTCTAAAAATCCTCATGCTGGTAAGACCTGCAATTACTGTGGTAAATTGGGTCATATTATTGCTAACTGCTGGAAACTGCAAAAGAAGAAGGAGAAAGAGGAAGATAATCTTCAGGAGCCTGCTGAAGCTTCATTTGCTGAATCTGATTCTGATGGTGACGTGTTGTTCGCTACCTCTACTGAAAGAGGGAGTGATTCTGATTGGATTCTTGATTCTGGGTGTACCTATCATATGTGTCCTCACAAGGATTGGTTTTCAACATATGATCCAGTTGACTCAACTGTTGTTCACATGGGCAATAATGCCTAATGTAATGTAACTGGAATCGGTACTGTTAAAATCAAGACCCATGATGGTGTTGTCAGGACTTTATCGAATGTTCGTCACGTTCCTGACTTGAAGCGTAACCTCATCTCGTTGGGCACCCTTGAATCCAAAGGGTGCAAATATTCAGCTGAAGGTGGAGTTCTGAAGGTCTCAAAGGGCAGTAGGATTCTGCTGAAGGGTTTGAGGCAAGGAGGCCTCTATGTCTTGCAGGCATCTACTGTGACAGGTTATATGAAGGAAAGTTCATATAAGTCATCTCCCAGAGCTAAGTTCAAGCATTGCTTGGATTTAGTTGGCATTCGCAGTTTTTGAGGGCCCTGCGGGGCATAGCCCCATAGGGGGCATCACCCTTTGGGGTAAGACGACGGCGACGGAAAGTTGAACATTGAAGATTTTGGTCCAAGGTGGAGATTGTTGGGTTTTATGGCCCAAAATTCAAGTACCGGCACGGTGGGACGACGCTGCGCGAACACGGACGTGCCACGACGAAGGAGCACCAAGCCGAGGGAGGCAGAAAATTGGCACGGGGGTGCCGTGCCATGTGGCACTGGGTGACCGTGCCACGTGGCACGGTCGTGCCACGTGTCTTTTCGCCGCCTCTTTCGGATGGCGGCTAGGGTTTCTGTCTTCGAGGGGGATTCCTCCTGGCGGCTAGGGTTCTACTTTAAAGGGAAAACCCCTACTGTTTAGACCCTATATAAAGGGGGTCAAGCCTAGGATCTAAATAACTCCAGTATAGAAAACACATTGAGAGAGTGAGGTTATTTGTGAGAGAATACAATTGAGAGTATTGTAATTCTGCTCTTAGATCAAATCACTGTGGTGATTGTGATTGTGTTGTATTCTTCCTGCTCATAGTGAAATTGTTCTGGTGCTGTCGCCGTCCGTGGTTTTTTTCCGATTTGGGTTTTCCACGTTAAATCTCTTGTCTTCTTATTTCTGTTTTCTGTTATTCACTTGATTTCTGAATCTCTAACTCATCCTATCGCTTCCGCTATTGTTGTTGCTCTAATATTTTTCCTAACACAACTACTGAGCTACATTGGGTTCTAGCACCATAGCTAGGTTTTAGTAACATCTTCATCATTAAAGTTTCATATTTTTAATTAGCATAAAGAAATATGTACACCTCACTTTGCTAGGTGACCATTTGATGACGTTAAGGGTGTACCTTATAAATTTTCTTATGTTTATAATCTTCGTTGCTTAGTTTCTCATCTTCCTATTCCCTCGTGTCACAGGAGAGGGTTCTACATCAATAGATTAGTTAGATAAGTCTAAGTAAGTTAAACTTAAAATAAAAAGATTTTAAACTAGATTTGAAATTGACCAAGTTTCACTTAAGATGAGAAATTGTCATTAAAGTATAAGCATGTCAACAGTCAACCCACATAATTTAGTGTACTATAAGTGATCCAAATTAACTCGCATTCTTGAATACTTTAATCTAAATCTTGTATAGAGAAAATATATGTTGCATCCGTCTCAAAAAGATGTCTAGTTTGAATAACTTTGACCATCAATTTGGGACTATTTTAATTAAAAAATGACCAAACTATATTCTAATGAAAACATTTTGTAAAATACATTCGATAGTAAATGTTTAATGCTATGAACTAATATAATTTGTAAGAAATTAATAGTCAAACTTTGTCAAACTAGACACTATTATTTGAAATGGAGGGAGTACTATAAAAATTTTATTCATAGATTGAGCACTTCTTCAGAGAGTTTTTGAATTGCTTTTTGGATTTTAATCCTTACTTTTGACGATCTGTTGCAGATAATCTGTATTTGCAAAATATACAGGAGTGGGCTTCACTTTGCCCTTATTTAGCTCCAGTATACCATCATCGAGTTTAGATCACTTAAACTCGATGGTGGGATGATGTGGTGACGGACTTGTTTGAAGTGGTGCGTGGTTTGTTGATAAGTTAGACCCAAGACCAATTTCATTGGCCACATCAGCAAACTCTTTCTCTCTCTCTCCCCCCATTGACCCCCTAAGCGAAGCCCTCCCACCATTACCCTCTCCTTTAAATGACAGTTTGAAACCCTTCTTTTTGTCCCCTCCCCCCAATTGTTATGGGTGTTTGCTTCCTTATCTCTGTATCCTTCCTTTTTGTCATAACCTTCCATGGTCTGCAGCTGTAATTAAGCTTCCAAAATGAGTGGAAGTGGGAGAATTGTTGTTGGGTCCACGAACCCAGGAAGCAGAGCAATTTATGTATGGTGCATCGAATACATTTGTTTATGAAATGCCACCCTGAGTTACCAGCAATACACTAAATCTGTAAGAGGCCTTCAAATAGAGGGAAGAAATTTTATGGTTGCCCATTATGGAAGATAATTTTAAAAATTTCTAATTTTTAAAATTAGGGTTTTATTAGGATTTGGAATTGCTGCGAAGTCTTTAAATTTAAAGTTGTAATCGAACAGATAAAACAAGATTGTAGATTCTTCAAATGGGTTTAAGAGGAGGAAATGAGCTTATTTGAGAGGAACAGGATTCTGGCAGAGAGAATTGATGAGCTAGTTGCTGAATTTGAGCAGAGAGACAACTTGAAGGAAGAGAATGAAATTTCAAAGGCAGAGATCTCCAAAGAGAAGATGAAGTGGGCAAAAGCAAAGAATGAAGTGCAGGAGTTGAAGGATGAAGTGCTTGGTTTGAAATTGAAAGCTATAAGGAATTCAGTTATGGAGATATTTTCTTTTGTATTTGGGTTGGTTGTTGTTCTTGTAACTAGGGTTGGTGACAATGTTGCAATGATTTTTAGCTTAGAGTAACTATGCATCTTTGTCCTCATTGAATGAAAAATATGAGTTGGCTTCATTAGTTTGCAATTGATATTGTTTGAGTAAGCAAATATTAGCAAACACACATGAAATAAACAAATATGGAATGAGAAAGTGGAGTACGTTGTGTTTATATTAAACTAAACAAGATGATCTTATATAACACTCCAAAAGAACCACTCAAGTTTGTGGTTGCTACTCAAACAAAAGCACAACTATGGAGTCCCCCCAAAAATTAAGCTCAACAGTTATATGTGTTAATATCACTAACTAAAATGTACAAATTTGATTAAGACATAACAAAAGGACAACTGGCTAGCTCTTGTGGTTGCTATTGATGCAGCGAATATTCAAATGGAAGTAATTGATTCTAGCTGTACGTTGCTTCTTGCTATTGATGTTTGAGAGAACATTGGTGGTTGCCTTCCATCTACTACTGACTGTGGTCCACTCCTAGCTGCATCAACATATGAAGAAAAGTAAAAATGGCCAATTAAAAATTACTTATAAAGTGCCCTAGAAAGTATCATTTAAAGTTGAAAGTTACCCAATGGGTTGTTCCAATTCCTGCACCTTTAGCTTTCTTAGGTCTTCTTCCAGCTCCTCTGCCAGCTCCCTCAGCCTTCTGCTTGCTTTTCTGCCTATGGTAAAGTCTCCTCTCATGGCAGCTCCTGCAACTTATTGCATTTTTTCATTAGAAGCATGTGTTTAATACTTTCTAAGTCTACCTTTTTCCTTTTTTGAGGAGCTTGCTGCAAGTATGGGTTATAATATGGGTTGTTCTTTTATGGGTAGGTTCTTTTATTGTCTCCAAATCCATAAGCAGTTATGTATCCCATTTGTCTTCCATGAATGCTCAATTTTTCTAGCCTTTCAAGAACTTCATACGCTGGCCTCTTCCTATTCCTCCTAGCCCCTTTGGGCCAATCTTAATCACTGGAGGGTCTAGTGGTAGATCCTTCCCAGGCTCGTGCCCATTCACCAACACAAGGGTCAATTCTTGCTTGATGTGCTTGCAAATATTTCTCCTTTTTAAAGTATGAATGGACATACACCTTAGCTTCTTATTTTAGAACATGCTATGGCATGATAACATGGGATCATAATCAAATCCCATTTCATGTACATGAAGGTTGCAGTGCTCATGTCTTCTAATATATCTATGCAATGGTTTGTTCTGACATGTACGGTATAAGCATTGAATGTCTTGACCATGTTGTTACCTACAAGATCATATTTTGAGTCAACTCTCATGAATGTCTCGACCATGCAATGGTTCATTATTATTGGCTGTGACTTGTGAATTATGTGAGCCCTATAAATGTGTTGCCAACATGATGTATATGAGACATGTGATGAAGTGACTGGACTACGTGAGTGTGGCAGAGTTGATATGACTGTGAACAAAAGCCTACGTTAAGATTTTGCATGATACTATAGTACACAATGTCTTACCGAACTAGAGTAGTATGGTTATCGCGAACTATTAGGAGAGAGACTAAACCCGACTTATTTCCAAGCAGGATGGCAGGAAACAATGACGAATCTTAGACAGGGTCCCACCCCGTTTCAAGGACCCCTATGAACTCGAAGATTCCCATGTCCTACTTCAGGGAACAGTTAGAAGCCCTCTGCCTTAGGAATGGGAATGGGCCCCGCAGTCAGGTGGAGGAAACTAACCCAATTGCTAGAGCAGAACTTACCAATCTCCTACTGCTGGAGCTACTGTAGAAACAAGGGAAGCAACTGCAGCGATAGAATGAGCACCTACAGAAACTGATGGAGGTCAAGGAGAGGAAGATTGAGGAGGACAACTCATACATGTTCAAGAGATTCGCGAGTCACAACCCACTTGTTTACGATGGTACCCCTGACCCCAAGGCTTTTGAGGATTGGATTAGAGGCATGGAGAAGCTGTTCGATGCTCTCCAATACCCTGAGGAGTGGAAAGTAGGATTTGCTGTGTTCTACCTTAAGGACAAGGCCGACCTATGGTGGGCCACTGTGCGAGAGAGGTAGCATGAGCCTGGGTTTGACTGGAAGGGATTCAAGGAGTTGATCAAGGACATTTCTATCCTGTATCCCACTAGAAGGCAAAGAAGAGCGAATTTATGCAGCTGTAACAAGAGGGAACGAGTGTGCTAGAATATGCCTCCAAGATCATGTAACTTTTCCATTTTGCCCCAGCCTTTGTAGCTGATGAGAGGCTGAAGATGAACCGTTTTGAGGCCGGACTTAACCCTAATATCAGGGAGAGGATGTCGTGCATCAGTACACCTCCTACATGGACCTGTATGACATTGCGGTGAATGTGGAGATGGCAATGATGGAAAGGAATAACCGCTTCAATGAGCAGCACAGAATCAAGAGAAAAGAGGATCATTGAGAGAACTTCCCCTTGCAAGAGCCGTACGATAGGCCTCCCGGGAACCACTATTCCAATAACGATGCACATGGCGGCCATCACCCTAACAATCGGCCCAGGGTGACCTGCAATGCTCGTGGAAGGCCGGGACATTACGCATGGGAATACCGCTCGGTGAAGAGGTGCTTCCGCTGCGGGAGCCCCCAACATTAGATACGTGATTGCCCATATCCCCTATCTCTTGCTGACCAGGGTCATGGGGGACACGGACAACAGCCCCAACAACACTATTAGAATAGGGGCAGTTAGGCAGCCAATCCCAGTCATCAGGGCCGAGCACCCCAGGAGAACCAGGCTAGGCCCCCCAACTAACTATCGCGAGACACTGGGGGCAGAGTTTACGTGATGCATAAGGAAGAAGCGGAGGATGCTCCGAACGTCGCGACTGGTATATTCTGTATCCATTGTCATGGAGTTTTCGTGTGGTCGTAAATTATTAAAGTCTTAGGGACGAAACCTCCTTAAGGAGTGAGTAATATGTAGAGTTGGGGAAAAGTCATGGTCATCGGGTGTTATGTTTGTCAGAAACTATTGAGGTTTCGGGGGCGAAACTTTATTAGTGATAGTGTATGTCGCAGTTTATTGAAATTTTGGGGATGAAACTTTCATATGTGGGTAGTATGTAAAACTCAGGAAATTCATTTTTGTAAACTATTGTGTTGGCGTACATTATTGAAGTTTCGGGAATGAAACTTCCTTAAGGGGGTAAGTATGTGAAACCCCGGAAATGCATTTCAGGATGAGTGATATTTAAGATGGACCGACCTAGACCTCAGGACTTAAATCAATCCAAGTCAATGCAAAATTTTTATTTTATTTTCAACTCTTTATTTATTTCGAAAAATTTCTTTTTTATTTTCAACTTCTTTTTATTTCACGAAGGAAAGAAGGTCTAATTTTTATCTTGTCTTTCTTAGAAAAAAATATAATACTTTAGATATCTCTTTTCCCTCCTAAAACACCCTAACCCTAGTCTCTCCTTTTTCTTTTGAGTAGCCGCCTCCCATACTCTCTGTCCCTCTCTCATTCAATCCCTCTCTCTTGAACCCTAGCCTTCCTTGTATGGTTTTCTCTCTCTCTCTCTCTTCCTCTTGCTCTCTTTTTCTCACTTGTTCCTCTCTCTCGTCGCCCCCCTTGGTGCGCCACCGCCACCACGACCGCCGGGCACCACCGCAGCTACCACCACACCCCTCCTCTTTCTCCTTACTTGTGGTAAGTGAGGTGCACCCCCATGCACCCCATGCATGCAAACACTGAAAGCTAAAGTCGTTTCTATGTATTCATCATGATTTTATGATTTTTGGGGCTAAGAATTCAAGTGTGCAAGTTTTAATATAAGTTTAGAATTTTTCAAATTTTAATTCTCAAGGGTGTGACGATTCAAACGCTTTTCTCCCCAAAACGAATCAAGGTGAGCATATTGGTCGTATTTTGATATTCATTTTGGTTAAAATTTAAAACCTTGGTTTGATTTGGATTAGTAGAGGGTCTAGGATCATTGAGATCGATATGGATAATCGTTGATGGGTTGTATTTAAAATCGTGGCCAAAAAAAGGAGGCACACCTTAGGGTTAGGTTTGCGCAGAATGTCACTAGATTGGGGATAGATTTTTCCTCGACTTTAAAAATTCAGCCACGACATTGTACTGATCCAAAAATCACAAAATGTTTATGATAGTTAGGCCAAAGTGTCCTATACACTACGGCTTTTGAATCACTAGAATCAGATTTAAGTTGAGCAAGTTATGGGCAAGTTACTGGAGGCTGTCCAGATCTGAATAGTCAGTGATAGGGTTTCTATTTTGAGGTTTTCGACCTAGTAATTGGCAGATTTGGAGAAATGATGAGCATAGAACTTGTAGGGGATGGAATAGCCTTTCCAGAATGGGCAAAAACTTGGGGCTTTGACATAGGGAACTCTAGTTATGGCTTCTGAAAGTCGGGAAAAATTTCTAGCCTGCACTGGACACTGGGATAGCCACATTTGGAAATCCCTAAGGGTGTCTAAATATTGTAGAAAAATTATCATAAGTGGGGAATGGGCTGTAGTTGTGGTGCGTGAGATTTGGACTAAGTGCGAGTGCTGTTTTAGTCCAACTGCTGATCATTAGGCCCAATTAAGAAACTGAGCCCATAATTGTACGGATTCCAGGTAACAATCACGCCCTAACCCTTCCCCAAAGTTGTTTGAAATATGTGTTTGATGAAAATGATAAGGGCTATCTTTGAATGTCTTTGTTATACATAGAATTATGAATTTCACCGGTTGAACGTGGAATGAATAATTGTGTGGCTTGCGCTGAGTATCTTACTATATTATTGTGTGCTTGGACATTTGAACTGATTGTATTTGTAAAGAAAAGCATATATGTTGTGGAAATGCTTTTGGGATCGAACTGGGTCGGGTTGGAATGTGCGTGTTGATTTGAAATTTAAGAGCAAGTTTGAATGTATAAATAAGAAGGGGAGCGTTGGAGTAACGGTTAGGTTGTCTCGGCGTGATCAAATTGTCACGGGTTCGAGCCTTGGAATCAGCCACTAATAAAATCAGGTTAGGCTGCCTACAATTTACCCCTTGGGGTGAGACCCTTCCCCGGACCCTGCGTGAGTGCGGGATGCTTGTGCACCGGGCTGTCCTTTTTTATGAATGTACAAATAATTGGCTTTATGGGTGAGACTGTGAGCTATGTTGATGTAATTGAAGGCCATTAGCCTTCCCCGAAAAAAAGTGCGTGCATGTGAGCGGCCACGTGCCCTGCTGAGACGTAGACCAGGTTAGCCGTAACTGTCCATATGGGCAGTAGGCCACGGTCTGATTAAGCGGTAACCATCTACACTGATGGTAGGCTCGGGTATGGTTAAGTGGTAACCATCCAGGTGACGGTAGGTTAGGGTAAGGTTAAACAGTTACGTTAAACCCAAGCACATGCCATGAGACCAAGTGGGGTCGCTCACCTTTAAGAACCTAAAAATTTATAAAGAGACTTGTATGACGGTATGCTTCTACTGAAAGTGTATAAATGTGGTCTGCCATCTCCCCCACCCCTAAAATGGCTTGAAATGAATTTGTATGCGTGTTTTAACTGTTTGAGGTGGTTGTTATTGAGTTTATCTCATTTTTATAAAATGCCTTGTTTTCAGGTGAAGTACACGAGCATAGGGATGAGAATTCGAATTAGCGTAGAGCCGCGAAATCAAATTTAGTAGTGTTCATTTAGTTTATGATTAGACTTGTTTTAAGGATTGTTGTACAAGTTGGACTTTGTTATATTATTGTAAGACTCGGAATGATGCTTTGATTTGAGGGTATAGTTGCATTAGAGCTTTAATTGATACTCAGCCTGGTATTTTCAAGAAGGAAATACGACAGTAACATCCCACTTGGGCTTTTTCGCTGTCACGTAGGTTAATAATAGTAATAAAGAAAGGAATTAGAAATTCAGGGTGTTACAAATTTACTGAATCAACCTCTTTATTTTAGAAGTAGCATTTTTTCCCTAAAAAAACTATTATATATATTTAATTCATCAGTAGCATACTCACGCAAAAGTTTTGGGTACAAATTTAGATTTCAGCCTTAGGTATATGGTCCTAATATAGTTAGCGCCATTGCCATGCACTGTATATTGTTAGGGCTTAGAACATAATAGTTTTCTTAAAAACACTTGTGTACTTATGTAAATACACTGAGCATGTTCTTTTTGAATTATGAGAAGCACTTATTAATGCTCATTGTAGAAATATGCTGAAAAATATTGAAAGTTCATGAAATATGCTGAACCATACTTAAATATGCTAAAACATGCAAACATATGCTGAATGGTTGAAGAAAATATAACTAAATGTTTTCAATAATTACTTAACAGTACTGAATTATACTGAATTGTGCTGAAAGTTATTGCGTATTGATAATAAGTACTTATAATAAGTTAAAAAGAATATACGGTAACAGACATACTATAGGAATCATCCCTTCTCTCTTTTTACTCCATTTCAAATAGTACGTAAATATCTTAATCATTATCAATTAGATAAACCATTATATTACCTGCATCTTAACTTACAAGGATTAATGATCCTCTTGAGAAAGGGCATAGGAATAGAAGTAAGAGTTAATAATGTAATCTGGACCGATAAGTGTATAACTATGTAAGAGTGTGTATATATATATATATATATATATATATATATATATATATATATATATATATATGTTTGTGTGTGTATGTTTGTGTGTGCACTCACGCGCGTGAGTAAGTGTGAGTGTGTGTACGTATGTCTATATATGTGTGTGTGCGCACGCTCCTGCGCACATCCCGTCTATATATATGTATATATAGATGTACTTATTTTATGTGTGTGTGTGTATGTGTGTAGGGGAGGATTCAAGTAAGCACCCTCCTTTAAGTAAGCACTATTTATTAGTTGAGCATCTTAAATCTTTACCATTCAAGTTTGATCTAAGGGCTTAAAGGAAAAGAGAGTTTTTAAGCATTTTAAAAAAATGAAAAACGGAAAAAGTCCCACCCGCCGCCCACAACCATGACGGTTTTCTCCCCTACATCTCTCCTCTCGCGTGGGTCCCACTCTCTCTCCACGGAGATACCCCCGACGCCTAACCTGGCCACATCTAGCGCGTGGGGTTGCCAGAAACCGCCTCCTTCGGCCGGAAAAAAGCAGGCGTCGACTCCCACAGTCAGCCGGTGAAACTAGACGCCCAGCCCGGCCACGTTCGGACCTGCCGTGTTTCGGGTCTTTTTGGGCCTCTCTCATGGAGTCTGCCGGAAAAACAGATGCTGGAGGCATGCGAAGAACCTCACGCTAAAGAGGTGTCTGCGTGTGTGTTCGCGTCAGACGAGGGGTTCAACAGTTGAGGTGGCGGCTCAGGTGAGGTGGGTGGGTCAACTGGTGGAGGCACGACGGCCATCTAGCCAGTGTGGCGGCAGTTGGGCAGGCGGATTTCGCGACAGTGGGGGGATTTCAAGACAGTGAGAAACCGGTGGTGCTTTTCGATCATGCCGGCGGTGAGGCGTTGCTGATGACCGGCCGACGACAGGGTGGGGCGGCCAGACTTGGCTGAGAGACGGAAAGATGAGATACTGGGTTGTAGAGAGCGAAAGTTGAGAAGGAGAGAGAGGAGGGAGAAGAGAGAGGATGCAGGCTTCGTGAACCCCCTCCAATGAGTATTCTTTTTAATTGTTATTAAATTGCTTTTTAATCTAAGTTTTTAAAATGAAATTTGACGGCTGAGATTTAAAGCGCTCACCTAAAAGAAAGTGCAGTGCTCACCAGCCTCCTATGTAAAATTCTCTCCAATTCCTATGCAAAATTCGCATGATATCAGAGCCTATTGTTCTTTGATCCATTTTGTGTGTTTTTCTTTTTTTCCTTTTCTCATCTATTTGGGGGGAGGGGGGGGGGGGGTCTAATAAAAAATTAGACCAAAACAAACCATGAGTAACATGAATGACCCCGGGTCTCCGTAATACCTCAGTAGTTGGGATCACCCTGGCTCTGTGATCAACCCTATTTGTCTAATCGTTAAAAACTATGGAAATTTGTGATGGCTTGTCATTAATGCTTTCAAGTCCAAGAAGAAACTTGGACTTGTGATTGGAGATTTGACAAACCCTGAAGCAGCAGCCCCAGAACCTCATGTCTGGGAGAAATGCCACTCAATGGTGATTGCTTAGCCATACAATATTATTGACAGGAACCTACACAGATCACTTGCATAGCTAGATACGGCTGGAGCAATTTCGGGTAGATCTGGAGAAACATTGCTTGCAAGGGAAATTGATTAGAATTCATCAACTCAAAAAGGAGATAAGTTTGGTTGAACAAGGAAGTCTCACAATCATATAGTATTTCGCCAAACTAAAAACTTTGTGGGATGAACTAGACACATATCAGATCGTGTAACATTCCCAACTCTTAATTACATAATTACCTTCTAAAAGGCTAATCAGGTACATCTTTCATAGGGGAAGATTTTAAAATTGGGGATACTACCACAATGTTCATTAACAGAAGATACACAAAGAATGTTGGACTCTGTTAAAAATATTTTTTTTCCTTAAGAATTGACTTGTAATATGCACATCCTTTTTTAAATTAAATCTCATCTTAGAAAATAAAGAAATTGATTTAATACTTTAAGAGGAGCAAACTAGACAAAAATCAAAAAAGGGGCCCAATGTATGTACTTCTAAATAGAGTTGTTTTTTTTTAATTTTTTTAACATGAAAAACACATCCCTAATATCATATTGGAAGAAAGGAGCCTAGAGCATTAAACCTTTAATTTAATTCAAAGCTAGAACCTCTTAATTAGCTGATGCAAGATCAGGCTAGCAGCTATTCGTTGACATTGTTGACCAGTTTTGTTGCGTTTTTTGTTATTGTTTTTAAAATATAAACAAACAAATAGAGAAATGAGCTAAAGACCAACACACAGCAATAGGCTTATGCTATTATATACAGAGTTTATGAATTATATAACTATTAGAACTCATTGCAGATGGTATCATGCGACGAGCTTGATGCAGTAACAAATCCTCAAAAAAATAAAAATAAAAATTGTAAACCATGCACCAAAAACTAAAACATGTAAACTATAACATGTAATTTTGTGAACTTATAATAGCATAGTATGACTTTTGAACTTTAGATGTTCTATCAATAGATAAAAATCTGCAACTATAATGTAAACTATGATTTCTGCATTGGTTAGACGTTCTCTATAACGTATGGTCTTTGCCATCTCTACTTACAGGCAGAGCTAGGTAACATATTAAATTTAGTTCCTGTACTTATTGGCAGAGTAATGTAACATATAAACTCTGATTTCTCTACCTTCTAGTAGAGCTATGAACTTGGACTCTTGCGCTTATTGATAGAGCTCTAAAACATATGAATTTTGATTTTTTACCTATTGGCAGAGTTATGTGACATATGAACTTTGGTTCCTCTACTTACTGGCAGATTAATGTGACATATGGACTCTAACTTCTCCGCCTGCTGGCAGAGTTATAAACTTTGATTCTTGTGTTTGTTGATGGAGTTATGAAACATATGAACTTCGATTTTTCTATCTATTGGTAAAATTATGCAGCATATGAACTCAGGTTCCTCTACTTATTGGTAGAGTAATGTGACATATTAACTTTGGATTGTGGCTACTGTGTTATCTAAGTAAGAAATGATAATTGATACGATGTAGCTCATTAGTCATAAATAGTTTCATGATAATATATACCACGATACTATTATCCATGGCACTGCAATATTAGTTGAACAGTAAAATAAAGAATGTAAGTAATAACGTGTCTTGGTGAACTTAAACTTTAATTTTTGGATTTCTTTTTGTAGGTGGCCTTGGCAGAGTTAGTAGATTCAATTGAGATATTTAATTCTCGTAAGCTTTTAGGCCATGTTAGAGCATGTGTCATGCTTTTATGCATTTAGCACTCCCCTAAGTCTTGACTTACTTTCAAATTCTTCACATTTGGAGTTCTTGACCTACAGATGACGAACTTAGGCACCTATCTTAAAATGAGAGTAATTTAAGTTTAAATTTTCTTGCAGTTGGGAATACCTTATTTTCTTTCTCCCATATAGGTCACTTACTCCCTTATTTGCATTACTGGTTTTAGCTGACTTTCTCTTATTAATTCAATAGTTCCACATTAAGTGAATACCTCAATGGACGGATTCCCAAGATCCTCACATAACATTGAAACTAAATCTTTTGTATATTTAGTAAATTTAATCATATTTCTTAGTTGAACAACTTGTTCATTTAATCATTCTCAATGAAACCACTACATTTTCTTAAGACAATCATTTCTGTTTAGCCAATGAACAACTTAGCTTAAATCAAAAAACTTAGCCAACCACCATTCTCTCTTATGATCTACGTCGCTCACTCTCCCATTCAAAAAAAAAAAAAAAGAGGAAAATCCAATTGAGTCCTACTTTTCTTATGATCATGCTAAACCCTACTTTCTTGCTCCACATCGCTCATCTGTTTTACTTTTCTTTGGATTACCACTTTTTATAAATCCATTGACTTTAGTGAAATCTATTTTCTCATCACTTGATTCCATTCCCTCTTAAATAATAATCTCACTGCTTTAGGAACCTAATTCAAGTTATCTTTAATCCCCATCAATGCCCTAATGTTCATGCTTTATTTCCATTCAAAATTCCTTAATTCACTTGCTTACCGAAGTCTAATTACCTAGCCATAATCTTCTAGCCATTTCTATGCCGCCTCCAGTTACACTGACATTCGTTGATTCATCTTCTTAGCATACTCACACTAGTGTCCGACATTATCTCACTCAAGGTAAAGTTAAATAGCAACGCCAATATACTCTTGCAACTTATGTATTTAAACATGCTTATATAATCCTGCTCAGATCTTTCTTTCTAATACACGCCACAACACCGTTTGCTTTTGCACAATCCAACCTGACAATTAACATGGCCCAATTATGATACAACTACGTACCTCCAACTGCCACAAATTGACACAATTAGCCCCTGATTCCACAGCTACCTCAATCTTTTCCTTCGACCTCAATTACATCACGTAATCAAGTCCTTTTGTGCAACAAAACCATAATCGACACCATTTAATCACAATACAATTTAGTTACAAAATATTCGTAAAACAAACATTTATTCTCATTCACAATCCTGTTTGGACAAATTAGCATAATTGTGCTTGAACTCTCCCCTTCAATAGACCTTTACCACCCATTAACTCATCTTTCAACTATAATTATGCGTTCTTTCGATTGCAATTGCTAACCTCATTTCAAAAAATACATCCATAATTTCAATTATCTCTTAGCCCAACATTCTAATTTGTTCAATTTGATATAAAATTTCATTAATTAAGCCCACTTGAATGGAATGAAATGGGTTACCTAGGGTGGAGGTTTTTTTTTTTTTGGGGGGGGGGGGGTGTTGGAACGGTTATGGGGCAGCATTGATGGTAGTCCTGGGGCTACGAGCCAAAGGTGGCGCCCACAAGGCAGTTGGGAGCCAAGGTATTGTGCCCCGTTCTTTCCATGGTAGCGAACATAGAAGGTGATAATGGGATGGGAGCGGACTAAGGCAGCGAGTAGCGTTGGCGATAGCAAGAGGCAGCAGCGATGGTGTTGTGCAAGCAATGAGACCCGATGGTGGCTGATGTCAGAGGGGGTGTGTGGCTAATGAAGAAGCAGAGATAAGCAGGGAAGTTGAGTGAATTTGGGATTTGTTTTTTATTTTTTTAATTAGGTTTCCAATTTTGCACCTTGCTTTCCGAAATAGCAATTGCCATCTTTTCAGTTTTATTTTTTTCCCATTCCTTTTGTCTTATCAAATTAATTTTGATCTTATCATTTAATCCAAATGCCATATGATTGATTCTTTGACCCCAAATTTGGTCAATCCTAATTTGTTGTATTTTTTTAGTATTATCTTAATCGTTAAGGAAAAGAACCGCCTCGATTATTTTTGCCATCATTCGGCATATATGCAAATTTGTGTACCAATGTATATCTCTGTAAAGTTTTTATGCTTAAAGATGTTAAAGAAAAATCATGAATATTTGGTTTACTCAATTCAAGCATTCCTTCTGCTGTGATTCAAAAGTCGCCTGACTCACTGTTCTAATCACTATTGTAACTGTTAAGGCCACATTAGAAGTAATCAAGCATGATTAAATAATAGGTTGATTAGAAGTAATCAAGTATGATTAAATAATAGGGTGTTACAAATTATACCCAGGTGTAAGTGCAACTGCAAGTGTTAAGTTTCGAAAGAGGTGAGGAAAATCCTTGAGGAGGAGAAAGTTCACCAGTTTCTCATGGGGCTCGACGCCCTCAAATTTCACACTGTTCAATCTAATGTTCTGGAAGTGGAGCCTCTTCCGATGTTGAACAAAGCATATGCAGCCATGTGAGGGAAGAACGCCAACAATTGTTCACTCGAGCAGTAGAAACTCTGCCGTCCATGAAAGTATTAGTCTTGAAAGCTTCATTGTCCTACAAATTAAAGCAAGCAACCAACCTCCCCAAGTGCTCTCACTGTCAAAAATTAGGGCCTGCGAAGGCTCAATGCTTCAAATTGATAGGGTATCCACCCAATTGGAACAATCGGTGCTTAAATTGGAATGCACAAAGTTGGAATCCACCAACAAACAGATCTGGGCATAGGGGATCCTTGTGCGAAAGCACTACTCAGAACACCAATTTTATGGCTGGGACAGACAATTTCAGAAGCGGCACAATGAATTACGTATTCAACAGGCTAGATTCAACAGTAGGGGTAGAGAGGTTTGTAGCTCCTGATATGGGATGCAGCAGTGAAGGGATTAGAGGACAAAATGGTGAAAAAGGTTTTGCTGGCTTTTCTCTTACCCAGATAGAACAATTATTCAACCTATTTAAGGAAAGGCCAAACCAGGAAAGGATGTGTGATAAGTCTTCCATGTCACGCCCCATGAAATGGATTTTGAATACTGGAGCATCTTTTCATATATGGTATATAATTCTAATGCATTCTCTGCGTTACATGATTTTCCTGAACCTATTTTCATTACTATATGTGATAGTAGACGGTTCAACGTGGAACAGGCCGGACTTGTCAATATTTCTCGTAATTTGATTTTGAGAGATATGTTATATATCCATTTCTTTGGTTTTAATCTTATTCCCACTCAGATGCTTGCCAATGACAAAAGTTGTATTGTTACTTATGATGCAAATTTCTATTTAATACAAGACCTCACCTTGAAGAAGTTGATTAGAGTTAATGATGAGAGGAATGGGGTCTATTACATGAAGAATGCAATGGGTGGATCCATGATTGTTGCAGTAGAGGGTAAAGACCCAGTTCGTCAACATCAATGATTAAGACATCCCTCTTTTGATAGTTTATCGTACTTTATCTAGTATTTGGTTTTTATTTCAATAAAGAATTTTTTAATTGCTGCGATGTGTGTTATCGGGCAAAACAAACTAGAAATAATTTTTCTTTGAGTTCTTATAGGGCCATGAAACCTTTTTCATTTATTCACAGTGATTTGTGGGATGTTATAGAACTCCAACTATTTTGGGCTGCCATTATTTTTTGTGTATTGTGGATGATTCCGGTCGTGTAGTTTGGATTTTACTTTTAAGGGATAACACTGAGACCTATGAAAATTTAGTGAATTTTTGTGCTATGGTAAAAATTCAATTTGGGATGATTGTCCAATGTGTCTAGAGTGACAATGGAACATAATCTACTAGGAAGGTTTTTGTTTTTATTGGCTAAAAATGGGATTATGCATGAGACCTCGGGTGTTAGTATCCCCTAGCAAAACAGTCGTGTTGACTGTAAAAATCGATGCTTATTGAGCGTCACCCATGCCTTAAGATTCCAAGCATCCCTACGTATCCAATTGCGGAGGGGATTGCGTCCTCAATATAGCTTACTTAATTGGCCATACACCCATTAAACCTCACCAATCTAAAACCCCATATGAGCTATTATTTGGTATTCCACGTCCTATATGCATCTTAGAGTTTTTGGTTACTTGTGCTATGCCCAGACTCATCATCGCATCAAAGATAAATTTGATTCTCGTTTTGCTCAATGCATTTTTTTTGAGGAATCCCCATGGACAAAAGGGCTGGCAGGTGTATGACCTTGAGAACTAACAATTTTTTACCTCTCGTGATATGATCTTTCATGAATATCACTTTGTATATTCTAACCAAGGGGGAAAGAACACGTCCACCAGTTTGAATTTGGTTCACCGCCCATGTATGCAGATGAATCTTGGGCTCGACCATTGCCTACTCAATATCCAACCTTACCGAATAACCGGGCAAACGATATTTACCCAGTGTCCTCTACTAACCCGTTTTAGGCCCAACTCCATGAGACACGAAGCCCAACTCAATAGAATGCCAACCCAAATGACCTAGGCTTAACATCACAGAACACCACCCTTCCCAACTTAGAGCTAACTCCACAAAACACCGGCCCATACCCCTCTCGTATAAGCATGCCTACTTCTACCTAATTTCGTTATCCACTAATCCTCCTCCTTCTAAGACTCATGGCCCAAACTCTCAGTCTGTCACCTTACCTAAGCACACATACCTACCTTTCACATGACAGCTTAACAATGTCTACCAAGGGAGAGCCTACTAATCCCATTTCCACAGCCCATCCTCAGCGTGAAAATTGAGCACTCACCGAGTTTCATGATTATGTTTGCTATGACGTTAGTGCCATTGACGCGTCATCATCACCCCTTCATGATCCTTCTTCAGGCACATCCCATTATCCTTTCTCTCATTTAATTGCATATGACCATTTTTCTTCCTCACATCGAGCTTTTTTGGCATCTATCACCTCCCACGAAGAGCCTAACTATTCCCATCGAGCTGTTGGGGATCCTAAGTGGCGTGAAGCCATGGCCAACGAGATTGCAACACTTGAGGATAATAACACTTGAATACTATAACCTTTGCCGCTAGGAAAGAAAACTCTAGGGTATAAGTGGGTTTATCGACTGACGTTTAAGGCGACTAGGATACTAGAATGGTATAAAGCACATCTTGTACTGTTGTGCAATACGCAAGTTAAGGGTGTTGATTATCATAAAAATTTCACTTTTGTCACCAAAATGGCCACTGTCTGCATTATACTCACATTACTGCTGCCAAGGGTTGGGAGTTACACCAAATAGATGTTAAAAATGCCTTTTTCGTGGTGACTTGTAGGGAGATATTTATATGAAATCTCCCCCTAGTTTCCATATATCTCAGCCCAATCCGGTTTATAGACGTAAAAAGTCCTTATATGGGCTTCGCCAAGTGCCTCGGTAATGGTTTTTCAAGTTAGCTATTGCTTTGGGATAATTTGGCTTTCAGGAATCGCCTCTTGACCATTCTTTATTCACTTATGAAAAAGGTGAGATTTAGCGCTCTTGATTTATGTCGATAATCTCATTTTGACCAGTAATGAATCCTATTTCTGCCAAGTTTTTAAACTTATTTACATAAGTAGTTTAAGCAGGATGCCAATAGGTAGAAATATACACATAATGTATACACTTGACATATATATGTATGTATGTATGTATGTATGTATGTATATTTATATGTATATGTGTGCGTGTATATATGTGTGTGTGTGTGTATGTGTGTGTGTGTACACACACACATATATATAGACGCACACACACATATACATATACATACACATATGTATATACATATATACATATACATCTACATACACACACAAATATATATGTATATATATATGTGTGTGTGTGTGTGTGTGTGTGTGTGTGTGTGTGTGTATATATATATATATATATATATATATATATGCATATAAATGCATATATATATATATATATATATGTGGTGTGTGTGGTATATATATATATGTATAATGTGTGTATATATATATATGTGTGTGTGTGTGTGGTTATATATATATATTATATATATATATATCTATATATAATATATATATAGTGTGTGTGTGTGTGTGTGTATATATAATATATATATATACACACACACACACACACACATACATATATATATATATATATATATATATATATATATATATATATATATATATATATATGTATATATATATATATATATATATATATATATATATATATATATATATATATATAGATATATGCGCTTATTTTTAGGTACGTTACATGACCCATTAATGAAGAGGGGGAACAAACGCCATGTAATGATCTAGATCACACTTACTTGTAAGCACTATTAATTTATTTGTAAGTAGGGTTGAAAATCAATCATGCCAGTTTGGCATGCGTTTGGTCTCACGAGGCTATCAATCTCTCCCCAAAAGATCAATCTAATAGGGTTTGCAGCGCCATCGCTTATAAGTTCCGGACCTTCCCATCACTTATCGAATGTAAGATTCTTTTTCCATGACATTATCCCCCACCTAATCCTGTGATGCCTCGTTACAGATGGGGGACCCTGCATATCCGATTTCATCGGAGCGTTTGGTGGGACATCAGAGTTGGGTTTGGGTTGGCTCTAATACCACTTGTAATGAGGTCATCCCTCTCTCCCCAAAATGCCGGTATGATAGGGTGTGCAGTGCCGCCGCTTATAAGGCCAGGATCCTCCCATCACTTATCCAATATGGGATTCTTATCTGTGACATTGGGTTTAGCTTGAGACCCAAGATCAACTTGGCTCAAGCTCGGCTCATATGCTTGATGAACCAAGCCTCAGCTTTGAGAGAATTCAGGTTCGGCTCATCTTAGTTGAGCTTGTTTATTTGTTTTGAAAGGAATTGCACTATTCCTCTAGTTGTATTTATATTTTCAATATTTATAATTTAAATTTAAAGTATGTTGTCAATCCTTATTATTTTAAGTGGAGTACTGTAGTTGGTCAACCCTAATTTATTAGGGTTTTGCGATCACTTACACCACTTAATTGGTGGACACATATTAGGACTCTAAACTATATAAGAGGGTTTAGGGAGCCTAATGAATTAATGAGTTAGATTATCCTAATCCCAACCTTCCTGGTCTCTCCCTATCTCCCACTACCATTATGTGAGGGTTGGGTCTGGGACGTGCAAATCGAAGGTGAATCTAGTAGTCACCGCTTGATTATTTGTATCAATTTATGGGTGATTCCCGCAGCAGAATCGTAGACTTTTGTATTCCTAAGGTATGTGCTTAATTTTCCTACAGTGATATCAGAGTCATTGTTACTTGGTTTTGACCCCAGTTGAATCAATCGTGATTTATTATGCAATTAGTTCATTTAATCTTGCAAATTATGCTACTAAATTGATGCCCAACATGCTTCTATGATTAAATGATTTCATAGAGCATGTTCTATTATTCGATTATGTGTGCTGTTGTGTGTTATGTGTGTTTCAACCCAGAATCCTATCTCCGCCCTTAATTTAAAACCCTAGAATCTAGAGCGCGACCTAACTCAGGGACCCTTTAACTCTCTAACTTCCCTCTCAACCTAGATCTAACAAAACAGTGGACTTGAATCACCCTACGCAAGTAACCGTAACCCGCCTTGCCTCCATGGCTTTGACAGCGTTAGCTCTAACAAGGCCTTAGTGGTGACGGTAGGACAACCCTCCTTCACACCCACACATATAAAATTTGTGAAAAAAGGGAATATTGAGAAGAGGGATAGAAGAAGACAAACAAGAACCAAACGTACCCATCAGAAACCCGCACGGAGGGGTGGCACTTAGCAGCCTTCTTCCTCCATTATCCTCTAGGCATATTGATCTAAGCCGTGCTGGTCAGAAAACCCCAGATTAACGCCCGAGTTGGTCATGTGTGGGCTCACGCACCACCAGTGTGGGGCGCGTGAACAGCGTCACCAACTCAATTTTGACCGGTCTACCCACTAGTGGCTACAGTGTGAGCCGAGGAGGCTTCGAAGGGAAGTTATGGGCTTCTAGGCAACAGGCGGGGGCGGTTTAACTTCTTTGGGGCATTAAAGACGTTCAACGGCTTAGGGCATTCACGACGTTGCTCTTCTTAGCACCTTGGTGGTTGCTCAGAAGGGCTAGGCTATCAGCAAAAGGGGAGAGGAAACTCACCCCTGGTAGAGGTCAAGAAGAAGGAGCAATATGTGGCTTCTTTTTCTAGGTTAGTAATGGGGATCAGAGTAAGAGTGTCAAAGAGAGTTAGGATACAGAGAGTGTATGGGGGTGGAGTGTTTTGTTCCCCCCCCCCCCCATTTGTGGGGACCATGACCCCCCCCCAAAAAAAAAATAAATGGTATCTTTATTTTATTTTTGTGATTGTTTTAAATAGTAAAAAGAAATTTTTTTTAAAGGTAAATTTGTATTATTTATATTTGTCGTGATTCAACTTTCTACCTATAAATGTGTACAACATGTGTAATCATGTAAAGCATGAAATATTATAGGAATTCTTTTCATGTTATTTTAATTTAAAATATTATTTGAACGGGTTTCATTCCATTATTTGGATGACTATGCTGCGTGGTATGTAATTATTTTATGAATTCGTTTCATAAAATTTAAATTTACGGTATTGCATGAATATGTTTTATGTGGTAATTTGCAAGCGATATTGGAACTCATTTCATGTGTTGGATTATATTGAGAAGTTTTACTCGAATTCTTTCATAGTATTTAAATTTGTAATATTATATGGATGTGCTCCATGTAATTATTTGCCGGTAATATTAGGATGTGTTTGACTTTGAAAGTTATGTGATATAAATATGTTTTTATATAATATTTTGTTTTTATATAATATTATGTTACATGAATATGTTTCATGTTAATTATTATTTATTGATATTATATAAATGCAGTATATATGTTAACATGAGCTGGTGTAAATTTGTTGATGGTTTCTGATAAACCTCTTACTTCACCATTTAGACCCCTTGGTTCCACAAACCTTTTCCATATATTCCCTAGGAATAGTGGAAGATTTGGCAAAATTTGCTCGTCTTTGCTCATAATTTCTTATTTGGACTGATTCTTCTGTTTGTAAGTGTGTTGATCTTAATCACGAGGGTTTTAGTGCTTATTGGCTCAAAAAGGAGTGAGCAGTGTGTCACGGGAAGGAATAAGGTTCGAAGATCAAATGAAAGGATGAAAGGCGTAAGGAATTAAAGGGAAGACACTTGCATGGCCAGCCGTGCATGTAAGCATGGTTGTGCAAGTCAAAAATTGAAGCCAGAAAGTTGCACGGCTGGTCGTGCACTTTTGCATGGTCATGCACGTGAAGCAGAAAGTTCTTGTAGAGTTGCATGGTTGGCCGTACACTTTTGCAAGGCCATGCATCCTGCCTAGAAATTTTGCACGGCTGGCCGTGCGTTTTTGCAAGGTCATACATCCCCTAATTTTTCGAGACTTAATTATTTTTCGAGGGCTGTTTTGGAGGGCGTTTTTGTTTTTTGTTCCTTTGAGAGCACTTTTCTTAGGCGATTTCTAGCGTTTTATTAGGAGATTTCCTTAGTACTTTTGGATTGAATTGGCTATCATTGAAGATTGTTCTACTTCCCCTATATGATTAGTTCAAGTTTGTTTCTTGATTCTCTCTCTACTCTTCATTGTTATTCTAGGGTTTTGCGTGAACCATGTTTGTTGAATTGGGTTTTGTGATTGTGGTATTCAATATGATTCTAGGCTAAATTCCCCAACTTAGGTTGGGATTCATGCGATTATGTTTATTTGAATCATAATTTAGCTGCAAAACCCTTATTTTCCCCATGTTTGTATTCATAATTTCTACTATGCACACCATGTGTTTTATGAATTGCTCGAAAGAGCATTCATCCATTTTTATTCTGCTTTTGGAGAGCGTTGAGAGATGAAATCTTTACCTAACATGACTTAATAGACAATTAGGATTTGATATGAAAATAATTGAAGTTTCAATTGGGACTAGAGATTATAGACATTGTAATCTTTTAACTTAATCCCATAAAAATAGGTGGCTTTAATTTTAGGATTAGTCTTCGACTCTTGAGAGGGGAAGGAGATGGACTTGATTGGCAATCTATCCATTTATAATGCATGCTTGATTTTGTTTGATAGGGCTAATAATTGATTTACTAGCATAATGGTGCTGTTAATCCCAACCTAGTCGTTTTAATATTATGTTCTCTTATTCAATTCTTTAGTTGTTATCATTCTCTTAGTTTATCTCCAAATTTACAACTTTGATTTGCCTAGATTGAGTAGATTGATTAGTTCTGGTAGTTGAAAGCAAGTTTTCTGTGAATATGACTTGTACTTACTGGTTGCCAGCTATAGCACTGTGCACTTGCGGTAATTTAAGACAATAGTTTCAACATTCTACTCTTGCCCAAGTTGATCAATATGAATTTGTTTTATGTTATCACATAAATGTGTTTTATGCTAATGATATAATTAAGCAGCATGTTAAGAATTCGTTTTATGAAATCTAATTTTGTAATATTATGAATGTGTTTTATAATTTGCGAGTAATATTTAAATATGTTTCATGTTAACCATAATTGTATAAATATGTTTTATGTAATGTTATCCTATTTGGGCTTTTATGAACTTCGTTTGTGACATGTTATTATATTTATATAAATTTGTTTTATATTTTTGTGAATTTATTTTGCAATATAGTTTCCTTTTTTATGTAATTGAGTTTCATATAATAAAATGAATCTCTAGTTGGGTACACATAATTCATTTTATATAATGATAAGCATTCATGTAAATTTATTTTGCATCATAGAATTGAATATCATGATGATATTTCTCAATAGTATGTTAATTAGTTTAACAAGCAAATATCCTATAAGATTTATGAAAATTGTGATAATTAAATTATAGAAACGTCAAATTCATATCTGTATGTGATGATTATGAGTTTGGCTGAATTTTTGATCCTCTTATGACGATGTTTTTCATGATTTAATTATTGAAAAATATGCTAAAGTCCATCTTTTGATACATATACTTCAGGATATGAGAACTAAAACTTGATTAGTGATTTATACACCAACAAAAGGCTGGATGGCACTAAGGATGATATCTAGCATCAGAAGATTCGATTTCTTCTAAAAAGAGGGTAAAGTGTTAGAACACTTGACGACTTCTATCTGCTAGAATAACAAAGATGAAAATGGCAAAGATGTTACTGCTAGTAGACGGTATTGAGAGAGCCTACAAGCATACAAAAAGTTGGTTCGAGAAAGATTGATCAGCATACTATACTATGATATATTGCATATATGATGATCTGATGGGAGAATTTGACAGTTGTCCCATTGTTGAGAACATGGCCCTATTCTATTTCGCATTTTTGAATATTTAGCTAAGAGCTTACATCTCCTTATAGTTTCTTACATCTTCTTACAGCTCCTTACATCCTTAACATCATCCTTACATCTTTTTACATCTGCTTACTTCTTCTTACATCTTCGTACATCCTATATAGATTTTCTATAACATTCAACAACTCCTTACATCTATCCTCACAACTCCTTACAACTTCTTACAGCTTCTTACATCTTTTTACAACTCTTTACATTTTCTTTCAGCTCTTTACAGCTCTTTACAGCTTCTTACAGCTCCTTATATTTTCTTACAGCTTACAGCTGTATCTTATCGCGAAATAGAACAGGCCCAATATGAGATCAACTCAAAATTAGTATCTGCCTGAGTGATTCACCTTCTCAGAGCACTGACCCTAAGGCTAGTATTGCCAAGGGGAAAAAAATACAAGGGCTATGGGGAGAACAATATAACACGTGTGAAGCGCAGTAACTATGGAAAGAAAGTAGCCTGCGCCAGGGATTATCCTAAGTCGACTAAGGTACTTTCTTTAACAGTTACTCCTGAATCATAGGTGTGCTCCCATGCTGAGTTGCCAACTCTTTTCCCTAGGGTATTATAGACATAGAAACAACCAAGCTCATAGTTCAGGACCAAGCTGATTTTGTGAACTTTCATCGCTATACGGTGGGTTTCACAGATTTTTGTACTAGGAAACAATAGTAAAGAAGATGTCCGTGGCATAAGGACATATCAGCTCAAATGCCATGGAGGGAGTACATTGCTTCTTCATGATGCTCTTTACGCACCTAGGGTGTAGTGTTCCCATGTATCTTTCATTTTTTTAATGAGAATATGTCTCTTTTTTTAATTTCATTCTGACAGTTTAAACACTTTGTAATGACAATTTGCTTGACCATAGAACGTTAAAAGATGATTTCATTGTTTTGAATTTGGACGATATTTATAATGACACATCTTCTGCTTTTGTCTCATTTTTGACTTTGATTTTGAATGTGTTAAGTGACATGCTCAACTTGAGTATGTGGGTTAAAATAGAATGAGCTAACTAGCTAAAGTTGGTCTTTTAGATTGACTTACTAGGATTAAGTTACCTAGATGTGAGCTATGTTTAACTGACGAAGCAACCAAAAAGCCTTCTGGTAAGGCTTCAATGGCATCAAATCCATCATAGTTGGTTCACTCTGACATTTGCAGGCCCATGATAAGTGTTAAAGCACGTCATGGGGCAATATATTATTCATGATTGAGGTACGCATAGCTACGATCTCACGCTATGAGGCACTTGAAATGTTCAAACACTTTGTATCAGAAGTAGGGACTCAATTAGAATGAAAAATTTAGAATCCTTTGAACTAATTGCGATCGTGAATATCTATCTGATATGTTCAAAGAGTTTTGCGGGGAAAAAGATATACGAAGACAGCAAATGATTCCACGCACTCCATAGCAAAACGGTGTTGCAGATAATGGGAGTCAGACATTGCTTGATGTGGTCAAGTAAGTGATGACACATGCCAACCTCCCAATTAATTTTGGGAAGGATACATTACTCATGGCAACCTGTACCCTTAACAGTGTGCTAAGCAGGAGTGTATCTGCCACATCATGTGAGTTATGCATGGTAAAAAGCCATTCTTGAACCACTTATGCCCATGGGGTTCTGCTGACTGTGTACATAACCTAAGCCACAACAATGGAATACTTAGCCTAAGAGGTATCAAGATGGTGTTCATAAGGTATCCCGAACATTTCAAAGGGTACATGATATACTGAGAGCATCCAAATGGTGGCATGATGAAAATCAATTTCCGCAATGCCAATTCTCTTAAGACGAGTTCCTCAAGCATTGGTGAAATTAAAAAGGACCTCAAATTGTCTAAGTTCTCTCGATGATGGGGAGGATTTAAATTCTCATTAAGTCACAGAGAATGGCACACCTGTCCTTATCCGAAAGGAACAAGGGAGGTTGTTTGCTCATGAGAATGAGGTTCATCCTCAATCTCCAACTCGTAAAGAGAATTAACTGGAGAATGAGATTTGTCCTCAATCTCTCGATCTTGAACATATGGTTGGTCTATATGCTAAGGGTTTGACATGTCTTATAGATAGAGGGAGGGACTGCTCAACTAGATAGATAAATAATGAAGGTCCCAAAATTCGAAGGAGTGAACGTGGAAGAATTCCTCAACGATACTTGCAGATCGAATATCCTATACACTCTCTTAGAAGTAGAGAAGCCAACCTCTTTTCAAGATACAGCTAATTCACCAAATCACAAAGAATAGATGGGCGCTATGAAGGATGACATGGACTTAATAGTAAGAAACAAGATTTAGGAACCCATTGATCTTCCACTTCGATGTAAGTCTATTAGAAACAAGTGAGTTTTTAACAAAAATTATTAGGTTGATAGATTAATTGACAAGTTCAAGATATATCTAACGGTGAAAGGCTTTAACCAAACTGAGGGTGTAAACTACGAAGAGAATTTTTCTCCTGTAGTAAGATTAATTAGCGCTATTCGCCCACTCCTAGCCCTGATTCGCCATTTAAACTTAAAGTTATTTTGA